>CABHPH010137503.1:0-11311 GCA_902168325.1 Peromyscus nudipes
ATTTAAAAAGAAAACAACCAACTGGACATGATGACACATACCTGTATCTCAGTTCTGGGAGGGAGGAGGAAGGTGGTCCCTGGGGCTCACTTGCCAGCCAGCCTAGCCTACATGGTGAGTAGTGAGAAACAAGATCTAAAACAATATGCATTACATTCAAGGTTGTCCTCTGGCCTCCACATGCATGCAACACCTGTACACACTTGAGTACACACATCCACATGTACACACACACACACACACACACACACACAGAAAAGGAAACAGTCTATTTTCCTTTTAAATGAAGTCTAGTGAAAGTCTGGATGTCACTTCCTTACTGGGTACTCCCCTTACATCAGGTCGTGTTTACACAGCATATCCCTTGAGCTCTAGGCATCTTGAGAGTAGCAGGTTCTGTTTACTGCTTCATTATCACAGTCCCAACACCTAGAACAGTGGGTATAGGGACTGTGAGAATAGAGATTCTCCGCGGAGAGTTACTGATGAAACTTTCTAATTAAATCTTCAAAGTACTTATGCAAAGTAAGTGCTGTCGCCACTAAAGAGGAGGATCATGAGACTGCAGTGGCTTGCCCAAATACATAGTGACAATGGGTGGGCTAGCCAGATTTGAGATGCAGCTCTCTGTAGTTCCGAAGCCTGTGCTGTTCTCGTCCTTCAGCATCCTAGCTGATGCAAAAAACACAAGAGAAACTGAAGTTTTCTCCAAAGTCTAGCACTGCATAAATACATAAAAATACACCGTAGTCCTGTAACTTGTTTTGGAGTATCTAAAAATGAGATAATAGAGATAATGATCATAATAAATAATAATAGAATAGCTAAAGATGAGCAGCATAGCCTGGGAGAGAGGTCATATATCCCCAAGCACATGCAAGCACACATGCCCACACATATTTTCAGAATGCTTACTCTGCATGAGAGATTTATGTGGACAGATAACTTGGTTAATATTAAACAGTTTCAAGTTTTTCCCAGTCCTCTGCCTGCGAATGATTGCTTTGATTTGGGTCACTGAACTGTTTCTCAGGACTGATATTTGGAGAAGAATTCTTCCATCACCAGAAGAATCCAATGACAGATAAGAATCAAAAGAAATGGGAGTTGAAAAAGGACAAGCAAAGGTTAGTGGGATGAGTTTTAGGAGAGAAAGGAAGGTTGTAACAGTTTAAAAGCAACAGCCACAATTGTGAGGGGAATGCATAGAAAACCAAACTTTTTAAAGTTGCCATGGATGCTGACCCTTTGAAGTGAGGTGTGAGAAACACAACTTGAAAACTTTTTGTGGAGATGAGGAGGTTGGATGCTTGCTGTCCAAGCCTGAGGACCCAAGTTTGAATCCTAAGCACCTACAGAAAAAGAAAGGCATGGCTCTAAGTGCTGTAACCCCAGCACGGGGGTGAGTGGGGATAGTAGAAACAGAAGGATTCTGAGAGTTCATGGGACCCCCATCCTAGCTGAAGTGGCAACTTCTTGTTCAGTGAGAGACCGTCTCAAGGGAGTAAGACAGATGCTGTGGGATATCTTTCCATACGGTGTGAATATGTGTTGCTCTGATTGGTTGATAAATAAAGCCCTTTGGCCTATGGCAAGTCAGGTTATAGCAAGGTGGAAAATCCAAGGAGGGACAGGAAAGAGAACAGCGGAGTCAGAAGAGATGCCAGCCACCACCAAAGGAGCAGCAAGATGCCAGCAGACTGGTAATGCCACAGCCATGTGGCAACTTACAGATTAATAGAAATGGGTTAAGTTATAAGAGCTAGCTAGCAAGAAGCCTGCCATAGGCCATACAATTGATAATTAATATTAAGCCTCTGAATGATTATTTTATAAGCAGCTGAGGAACCATGGGGCTAGTGGGACTGGAGAAATGTGGGACCTTGGGGCGGGGCGAGACTGGAGAAACCTTCCAACTACATTTGGCTGCCCAACGTGTTGGCTCGACTTTCCACCTAAAACTTGAGAAAACTTAAAAAGAAATTCTAAAATTGAACTAAGAACAACTTTCTACTTCATGTCTCATGCGGACGGAGATATAGAGACACCAAGGTACAGAGATGGCCGTGGTGAGCGGACTTGAGCTACAGTATGGCAGGTTCACAGCGTGTGGGCTTGAGTGCAGCATCGCAGATTCCTGCCACAGTACACAGAGGTGTCTCCAAGCCCTGCAGCACACTGCATGGTAGATTTAGCTTTTACTCATACATACAAAAAAGGTTTATGGGCCAGCTGCACGCTCCCTGATGGCAGCATGGACCCCAGAGCTGGTGGGGTAAGCGTGACTCTCCTGGGTACCACTGCCATGTTGAAAAGCTGAGGTGGGCGGAATCAGAGCCAACTGCACAGCCTAACAGTTTAAAATCTCTCCTGGTCAGAGAAGGATTATAGATTCACAATGAGACAGATTCAGATGGAATAAAACTCTAAACTGTTTACAATGTGTGTAAAAATGTACGTAGGCTTGGAAGAGAGAGAAAAAGAAATATAGACAATTATATAAAGAAATATATAATTTTAAAAAATAAAGTCTTTAAAGAGACAGTAAAAGTAATGTAAAAAAATAAGCCACATAAAGATGGAAATCACACAGAGAGTCTGGATTATGTTGTCTTTGGGGTTTTTAACTGCAGAAAGACATTTGACTGTAAAGGCTGCTAAGTTAAATCAATATATACATATATACAATTTTTTAAAGGTATCTTGATTTCAAAATTTGTGTCTAAGGATATGTTGCTTTGGAAAAGAGGTTCTGCTTTTGTTTCCACAGAAGATGAGAACCTGTGGATTGCTTCCAGGTTAATATGGTTGATCAGCCAAGACCCCCTGAAAGGTCTCCAATGACACCATGACCCAGACGATACAACATCCAAAAACAGCTCCAAGACAACTGGCTCAGACAATGCAGCCTCACAGACTATTCCAGTCAGGACTTGACCATAATTCTTAATTTTCTCAGAATCCCCATAAGATTGCCAATGCCCCCATCCAGCAAACAGTAATATGAAAAGCTACACCTAAATTGCCAAAATATTGTTTATAAATGTTTATTTTTATTTAAATCAGGTTAATTATAAATATAATCTCTTTCTAAAGAAAAAAGGGGATGCTATTATAGATATGATAGAATAAAAGGATAGATTATTCAATCTATTTTTAAAGAACAACTTGTTTAAAATGTTTTACAATGTTATGGATTTTAGTTTATTGATACAAATTTAAAGTCAATTTTGCTATACTATATGTATATTTCTGCTCTTGTTTAGGATATGTTCATACAGCTCATTTAAAATTGTAATATATAATTAAAAATACAGATTAATAATTAGCCATCTAGGATAATCAAACTTATAGTCATGTTAATTAAATTTTTTAGACATACAAAGATATATTTCAATTAGGTAGATAATCTTCAAACACTTCAAAGACCTATACAATATGGCATTTAAAATGTTTTAAAAACTTAGACTTTCTGGACAATGAGACACGTCTGCTGCTGGCAGCACCTATTTACTTCAGAGAGGAGGATTGGGCATCCAAGACACTCTATACAGAGTTTATCTTCTTCTTGACAAAAATAGCCATTTGGGCAAGAGGCTACTCTTGCCTGGACTGCTTGACAAAATGTTATATTGACTGGATATGCAGGACCCATGAAAAAATGATCACTAAATTTGTCCAAAAAAGGCAAAAAGGTTTTCAGGTTCCCACTTCACAGAGGAGACTACCAGATATTCTACAGGACACAGGGAAAAGCGACTAAAAAACTCTAGATCTATTGGCTAAAGGTGGATGCCCCAATGTTACAGAGAAATTTTAGATGACTGTCTAGGCAGGCAGCTCTCTCTGTCATTTCCAAAATATTAAAAGTTGCTTACAATACATTTCCTGTTTACTTAGGTAATATTATATCCTTCTGGGGTCTTTAATGTAGTTAAAGACTAAATAATTATAATTATAATTTTCCTTCATTATGATAAAAGATAAATTAGATATAAAACTTTAGACTCACATAAGATGGATAAAAATATTTTTTTAATTTTGCCAAATACAAATAAACTAGAAATTATAACTATAATTCTTGCTTGATAATTGTTCTATTATTTGTAATTTCATTATGTTAAAATTAAAGCATTCCTTTTTGATTAGACAAAAAAGGGGAAGTGCTATGGGATGTCTTTCTGTACACTGTGGATATGTGTTGCTCTGACTGGTTGATAAATAAAGCCATTTGGCCTATGGCAAGTCGAGTTATAGCTAGGCAGGAAATTGAAGAGAGAGATAGGAAGAAGAAAGGAGAGGGGAGAGAGATGCCAGCAGCCACCAAGAGAAGCAAGATGTTAAAATACTGGTAAGCCACAGCCATGTGGCAACTTATAGATTAACAGAAATTGGTCAAGTTATAAGAGCTAGCTAGCAGGAAGTCTGCCATAGGTCATGTGATTGGTAATTCATATTTATCCTCTGAATGATTATTTTATAAGCAGCCACGGGACCACAGGGCCTGGGCAGGACCAGAGAAACCTTCTGACTACAGACACCTTTTACTAAAAAGGCTTTCTTTCTGTCAATGTATGCTCTTGATGCCTTTCTCAAAAGTCCATTGAGTGACATGTGAAATAGCTCCCTGTGAATTACTGGTCAGGGAAGCCTCAGAAGCACCAAACAACACAAGCTATTGCCTTTGCTCTTGGCTGCCAACCATATCTAGTTGGCGAGACCCTATTGCTGAAGACACTGTGGTGACAGGACATTGAGAAATCAAGCTGGAACTGACCTGAAATTTTCTTCCCTGTTAGCTAGACTTCATAGTGCCAGAAAGAGCTCTGTGGGCCCTGGGGAAGAAAAGGCATCAACAGTCTTACCCAGTGGAGAACCCTGAATGCTACAATACTGAACTGCAGGCAAGATGTGCAATAATGGCATAAAGGTTATGATGCAACCAACCACTTTATGATTGCATTTGTAGCTCACTCCACAGTAGACAGCTCATATCTGGTACTATAAACTTGGCCAAAAGCCCATGGCTGAGGGCAGGGGTAGGTAGGTGGTCATATGCCCTGGACTCTAGGACCCAGAGGGAACTTACTACTGTCATTCTGCTAAACAGACATGTTGTCAGATTGCTTTCTAAATATTTGCAGTTATACTCATAGGTTAGTGCTGCTGTCAACTGTGGCCAGAGAAGCTTCTTAAATGCTGGGCAGCAGTTAGGATAGCAATTCACAACTGTCAAATTGCTGAGAATAAATGACTAAATGGAACAGCTATGTCAACACTACTCCCACCCCAGGTTCAGCGAATATCAAAGAGAGGATGAAAAGAACATAAGAGCTGGAAGGTGGCAAAGGATGCTATGAAATACTGTTTTTGAGATGGGGCATGGCCATTGCACTCATGAGCTCACTGCAGGTATAACCATACATGCACAAGATCAAACCAACAACATCAGTCAACATTCCAGCAGGCAGCACTAATTGAATCCAGTGATCTACCAAAAACAAAATAAAGAACAGCAAAAAGAAGATAGCATGAAGGTGGGGAAGGGATGTACTGGGGGGCAGGCATACCCAAGGGGAATAGGAAGGAGGAGTTAGGAGATGATGAGATCAAGATGCATCATACACACGTATGAAAATATCAAAGAGTAAACAAGGCATGTTTAAATGACTGTAAATAAATGGATTTATTTCTGGGTTCTGGGTTCTGTTCCACCAGTGTTAGTGTTGATGCATATGGCAGTGCTATGCTACTGTTGTTACTATAGGTTCACAGACAGTGCTGAAATCAAGGTAACGGGGTGCTCCCTGCTCTACCCTTCATGTGGAGTATCAGTTTGGCTATTTGGGGCCCTTCGTGGTTCTATATGGATCTCAAAATTGTTTTCCTTTGCAAACTATTACCAAAAATATTGAAAAGGAAGGAAATCTGTCAAACTCATTCTTCTCCTAATACTGAAACAGAAAACAAAACAAACAAAAAACCAAACATCAGTTTCCCTCACAAACATATTTGGGAAACTTAACAAAATACGAACAGTTAGTCGTGGTAGCTTATGCCTTTAATCCCAGTGCTTGAGAGGCAGAGATGGGTGGAGTTCGGTGAGTTCAAGGCCAGCCTGGTCCACATAGCAAGTTTGAGGAAAGCCTCAAAAATCCAAAGTAAACAAATAAATAAATAAAAAAAACACAAAGTGAACCTAATCCAGCAACATATCAAAATGTTTGTACACCATGATCAAGTGAGATTTATTCCTGATATTCAAGGATGGTTCAACATATGTAAGTCAAGAAACTTAATATATTACATCAAAATAATACAGAACAAAAGTTATATGCTCATCATAAGAGAGGGAGAAAGTGCTCTGGTTTCTCTCCATATCATGTAAATATTTCACCTCTTTCCAACAGAAACAGGAAATGCTCTCCCTAAGATTCAGCATTTGTTCATAATAAAACCTACAACAACTTGGATATAGAAGAACCACATTTTGCCACAATCAAGTCTACATATAGCATCCAGTAATCATCATTCTAAATCTAGAAAAGCTTAAAGCACTTCCTCTAAGATCTGGCACAGGAAAAAAGCTCATTTGGCCGCTTATTCAACGCAGAATTAGCAGTCCTAAACAGAGCAGTTAGACAAGAAAATCGATAAAAGGACTCCAAACACAACAGGAAGATGTGAAATTACCCCTGTGTGCAGATGGCATGGTTTTATATACAGGAAATATGAAGACGACACAAAAAAATGGGGAGAACTGATAAAGTCAATAGAATTATAAGTGTACAAAATCAACGTGCAAAAATCGGTGGCAGCATTTTATTTTTAACTAGCATGCAAAGTATTAGGTTTCCTAATGGAGTTTTCAAACAAAATTGGGTGTGGATGATTCATGCACCCTTTTCTCCCCATTCCTCTGACCCCTCTTGTACCATTCCTCTCTCCGTAGCCTCCTTTCTACTTTATGCCACGTGTTCCTGCTGCCCTCTTCCCCGTCCTCAACACCTCTTTTCACTGTCTTTTGGCTTCCTTTCTAGTTTCATGGCCTAGCTCCACACTCACACCCACTTATATACATGCCTAAAAGCATTTTCTATACCAATAATGAATTTGGTGGAAAAGAAATCCAGAAAGCAATTCCATTCACAACCACTCCAAAAAAAAAATCTAGGAAGAAATTTAATAAATGGGATGGAAGATATCTTCAATTTAAAATACAAAACATTGATTTAAAATTAAGGAAGACACACCAAAAAATGACATACATGTTCATGAATTGAAAGGACTAATATTAAAATGTACATGAGGTCCAAAATGTTCTACAGATTCAATGTAATCCCCACCAAAATTACCAATGGCATTCTTCACAGAAACAGAAAACTCCGAAATTTAAACATACCCTGAGATAAAACGTTGTTTAAAATGTTATTTTTCTTTCTTTATGATGATCATTTTCTGAGGGTTTTGTCATCTCGAGTCCTGCTCTTAATTCTCAAACTTCTCTAGTTGTGTCAGTAAGGGACATTGCATCATAACTGGGAGTACAAATCTTAGTGTTGCTTAAAATCTGAGGAGTCTTGATTTCATAGGAACCCACAATTTTATTTTATTTACTTTTATGAAAGATAAGAATTGAAAGTACAGCTAAAGAGTTTGATTTTCAGGTGATGGGAATCTTTTAAAGACCTCATTGCCCAGAGCTGTATGTTACAAAGCTTTTGTTGACAGAATTGCCAGGCATGGAATAGATATGGGGGTGAGGGGATGCCAGCAATTATTTCCTTATTTCTTCTCTTTGTTTGAGATAGTATCCCACCCTCAGGTCCCTAGAAATAGAACCTCAGGAAAAAAATCAGAAAAAAAGTGTTCCCCCTACAGCTGTGAGTTTAAAGGCAGCTCCTCCTAACAGAAGTGATAATAGAAAGGCTTCAAAGACAGCTAGACCTTAGTGTGTTTCTTGTCCCAGACCCTTGACACTCATTGTATGAATTTGGTAAGGTAGGAGACCATAACTTTCCTGAACTTCTTATCATTTTTTTCCTAGCATTTTCAAAATGAGCACACTCACACCATAGCCTTACACATGTCGAAAGTGATGTTATTATCATAGCTGAGCCCAAATTCAAACACAGACAATCTGGCCCCAGAACCTAATGTTTAAATATTGCAGTATATTTTGGACTCTGAGAATCAAGATGTTGATGGAAGTCCCCAAATCAAACACATCGCAAGAGATGACTATAAGGCACCCCACACAGAGCAGCCTGTGATCTTTTCCGTGTCATTCGACCATGCAATTGGCCCATGGCTCCTCTCAGATAAGAGTCGGTGCACTGGACTCAGGACTGGCCAGGACTGGACTGGAGCTGGGC
Organism: Peromyscus nudipes; assembly: GCA_902168325.1. Taxonomy (NCBI): domain Eukaryota; kingdom Metazoa; phylum Chordata; class Mammalia; order Rodentia; family Cricetidae; genus Peromyscus; species Peromyscus nudipes. Next base: position 8,376 of record CABHPH010137503.1, read on the forward strand.
TCCCAGGAGGCTGCAGGAGAGAGGGATTTGTCCTACAGACAGACTACTGCAGTCAAAATTCTGACAAAAACTGTCAATCACCTTCATTAATATGATTCCAGGTTTCCCTTACTTTGGATTCTGTCTCCACTTGACCTAGGATTGCATAGTACCCAGCGCCTTAAACCACCCTACCAGAGAATCAAATGAGCTCCATTCATTTGCCAGGACAATCCCTTTCCCCCACTCCCTGCTCTCCCCCAAACCCCAGCCTCCTTGGTACTTCTGCATACTCTTAGCTGCCAGCAAATGCTTCCAGTGATAGCCCGTGATAGACTAGCCACTATCTCAATGTCCCATGCCTCTTTTACGTTGAGAAAACTATACTCCCAAAGATCAGACCACATGCCTTCAGCTTCTGGCCTCTGAAGTATGTTCCTATCATGTGCTTTAGAGACGATGTTTACCATAAGCCCCTGTCACCGTCTACTTTTATGATAATGTTAGCTGGTACTATTCATTTTGCAATCAACAGAGACCATCTAAAATAAAAATTAATAAATTGTATTAATTCATAAATTTTAGCTTGGTGGCTGAAAAATCTAGTATCTTGGATAACCTTAAATCCAGGTCCAACCTGTCACATTGCTGATGTCACCAGGCATGAAGTCCCGTTCTAGCACTGCCACTTGGGGGACCCATCAGTCTCAGGGAAAGGCAATGTCCTTCATGAGTTTTGAATTTCAAATTATTATTTGTGCTTTTAAAAAATGTTTATGTGTAAGAAGGTTTTTCTTACATGTATATATGCACACAATGTGTGTGCCTGGTGCCTGTAGAAATCAGAAGAAGGTGTCAGGTCCCCTGGAATTGGAAGTATAGCTGGTTGTGAACTGCCATGTGGGTGCTGGGAACTGAACCCGGGTCCTCTGCAAGAACAAGTGCTCTTTGCCACTGAGCCATCTCTCCAGCCCCTATTCAGGTGTTTGACAAAACTCTGCATTCAACTTTCCGATCTAAAAGGGCAGCCTCCCCTGGAAGTAGTTACAGACACCCAGGGACCCAGCGCTGGCAGCATTTGCTTTCACTCCCCTCCCACCTCTACAAGCCACACCACCACGAGAGCTGACTCAGTGGTCACTTCAGCTCCACAGTTCATTCTAGGGCAATGAACAAAAGCCATTGCCAAGCTGTTTGGCTGAATTATACACATTTAAATGAATATTGGACTGAATTCAAGCTTATTTTCACAAATTCTAGCAATTTTCTACTTGAGGCAACTTCAGAGATGCTCAGGTCCAACCTGTCGATTGGCAGATGGAGAGTTTCAGAAACTTCCTCATGTGAGCAGTAGAGCCATGACTAGAACCCAGGACCAGTGTTCTGTCTCTCCACAGTTACCAATCACTGATCACAGTGTGGCTGCCCACCCCCCACCCCCTCCCCCCCACACACACACAGTACTCACTCCAACTCAGAACTTCCTGCTCATTCATGAGGAATCAGAGGTTGAACGACATAAAGTCATTTGCCCAGTCACCAAGATCACAACTGAAGATGAAAACCAGAGCTGGAATTCTTCCAACTCAAAGGCCTGTGTGCACTGTGCTGTGAGCCTGTTTTCCCAGCCTGCTCATTGGCCATTATTCTCCTTCTTAAAGAAAAAATAGCCATCAATAGAGGCAGGGTGGTAGAGTAGCACTGGCTGTCAGGTGACCTCTGATGCTGACACTTGGATGCTATGAGGTTGGAGCAGACACTTGACCTTGTCTTTAGTATGTGGTACACTGCGGCAGCCCCCAGCAGTGACTGGCTCAAAGTTGTCAGCAATACCTAGTTGGAAGTTGCTGAATAAGTGAGATGCATTTTTTTTTCCTTATGCCATGAAGTTGTGTTGTTCAGTTCTTCCTGCTTTCCCTGCCCAAGAAACCTCAGTGGATTGTCCTGAGTCCTGTAAATGCCCACTCAGGTGAGCCATGTCCTCAGATCCAGCTTGAGAGATCACCTCTATTTTCACAGCTCCGGCAGGGATCACTGCCTCTATCTGGTGTGAATGCCCTGTTTGTTTTCCTTCTTCTCTTTCTGTTTGCTGTTGGAAAAGTCCATTAGTGTTGAATGACATGACTAAACAGTAGAGTGGAGAACAGTTGATGTGCTAATAACCCTTAAGTAAATACCATGTGTTATTGTCACCTCCGAGCCTTCCAGAGAGGTGGCACCATCCCTGGTCCTGGACCTACTCCTCTTTGGCTGTCTTTCATCAACCTGGAAAGGCAGGTTTGGAGAGAGAAACAATCTTGAAAGGATCTGTGAGCAAGAGGAAGGAAGAGTATGGTAAAGAAACAGGGTCACTGAGAGTCGTCGCAGAGAGCAGGCGAGAGAAGGGCAGGGACATGTGTGCCTGCTCGCGTACACACAGAGTGGAGCAGAGGAGAAACAAGAGCTGGTGATTAAGGGGAGCATTCCCCAGGGTTCACCTCTGAGGCCTCTTCCTCAGAAGCACTGGAACTCTGCAGGCATCATGCCCTAGTGGCTCTAACGCGTACCCTCTGCCTCCACGTCTGCTCTGTTCACTATTTAGGATGTGTGACCCTCCTGACTCAAGGTGAGGTAGAGGAGAAGATGAGTTGGCTGTGACATAGGCAGGTTTTATGACGTCAACATTAAAGTGGAGCATCCTTATGATGCTCTCTTTTGGGGATGGAAGGAATGTGACATGATCAAGAAGATTCACATTTGACTGGAGGGATTTACGACTAGTAAAAGAAAGGGCAGATGGGCTCCTCTCCTAGCTATCAGCAAAGACCAGACAGTCCTATCAAAATAAGGCCCTTCGCTCACGTGTTCAACAGACACTGACAGTGTCTGGGGCATATCCCAGGTGCACATCCTAGGTGCATATCCTAGGTGCATATCTAGGTGCATATCCTAGGTGCATATCTAGGTGCATATCCTAG
>CABHPH010137503.1:11321-33533 GCA_902168325.1 Peromyscus nudipes
CATATCTAGGTGCATATCCTAGGTGCATATCTAGGTGCATATCCTAGCTCTGGGAATGTGTTGGTGTCAGGTCTCTTCTTGCTAATGACCTAGCAATTAAAGTAAACATTTTAAATATAAAATAACGAACTGAAAATAGACTGAGCAGGGTTTACTTATGTATTTAGAAATATATACACACGCACACACCTATATGTGTATTCTATGGTTTCTATTTCTATTACAGATTCACAATGTACATCAACATAATGACTCTGAGAAGTTCTATAGTATACAGTTCTGGAAAACATTATTTAACTTAGAAATTCTAACATATTTAATAAAAGGGTCCTTTGTGCATGCATGCGTGTGTGTGTGTGTGTGTGTGTGTGTGTGTGTGTGTGTGTGTGTGTGTAACATTAGAATCTTGAGAAACTAGAGAAACAGGGTAAGGGCTAGGACTTTGATAGCAAACAATACCAGACTCGTTACTAGCTCATGACGTTAAGAAAGTCAGTTAAGCATTCTCGCCATTTAATTAAGTTTCTTGCCAAAACTTATTAATATATCACCAGGTTGCATACATATATATATGCATATGCAAATACATATATATATTTGAGGGAGAGCAAGGTGAGTGCATGGGAGAGGTTGGAAGGGAGGGAAGGGAAGGGGGAAATAATTATAATTTTAAAAAGTAAAATTATTATAAAAATGGAGTGGCAAATATTATAGTTTCTGAAAACATAAAACATGGACAACCTAATAGAAGGTGATGTGGGGTAGGCAGGCAGCTGCAGCAGGTGTATCCGGAAAGGTGACTCTGTCATGAGACCTCAAAGGAGCCAGTTACATCAAGGCTGGAAATAAAAAAAGGAACAGTGGACAGTAAGGCCTTGAGGCAAAACGGAGTCAGCTGTGACTTTCAGCAGAGCATTGTCACTGCCTTGATATGAACAGAGAGAACCGGCTGTGACCAGCACAGATGAGATTTACTTCTGAGAAGGGACAGAGCTAGATAGGCTACAAGACAGTGTTCTCTGAAGGAAGAAAGACAATGGCTTTGGCGCCATTTTTAGTGCATAGTGTGAGCGGCAGCCATTCACGTTTGGGGACCTTTTATTCCTGTTCCTGGAACAACCATCTCCCCTCGTTGTCAGCATTTAGAACCAGAAAGCCACAGATTTAAGCTGTCCATATTAATAACTGTAGGGTACTTGTGGGGTTTGGAAATAATGGAATCCTCCCACTCCATACCCCCAGTGGCAACATCAAGCTTGTTTGTTCTTGAAGACACTGTCATCATTCCAGCAAAAGCAAGGACATGTAACCAGTCTCTATCTTGTTGTTCTCTACATTTCCAAGTCACCTCTGGTTCCTAAGGTTATGGGATCTTGTTTCTTGGTGGTTCACAAAACCTTAGCATCTCTAGAAACTAGAGAAACAGGGTGAGGGCTTAAACTTTGATAGCAAACAATGCCAGACTGTACTAGCTCATGAATTTAAGAAAGTCAGTTAACCTTCCTCACTATTTTGTTCAGTAAAACAAATTAATATATCACCAGCTTGCATGAGGATTAAATACAGTGAGTACGAGCCTATCACAGTTCTTCACACCTTGTGAATTGTCCCCCAAGCAATTAGCTATTATTTTCATTACACCTGTGTTGGGTTAGGTGACTGAGTGACAGACAGTGGGTTCATGGAGAAAGGTACCATAACCAGAGCTCAGTTACTGAAAACACTTATGAGCATTGTATTAGAAACCAGAATGAGAGAGGAATCTATGCTGCATCCCACAACTATGAATGTACACCGGGCACCAAATGCCTTTCTACAGAAATTCACTCTCGGCACAACCACCATTTGAGCCAGGAGTTGAGGCATGCTATCCTTTGAATGCCCCACCCCCATGCAAAGCAAAGAGCAGACCCTTCCTGTGTGCCTGTGCTTTGCTCTGGTCTGCCCTGCCCATGCTTCTCTTTCATCATGGCCGACCACTGTAAGTTTGTTTCTGCAAACGGACTTCTTCACTGTTCATTAGGTACGACAGTAACGTGGCCACCTCCGGGCCTTTGCATTTGCCGGCTGTTTGGCACAGTACACTCTGCCAGTTATCCAAGGCTCTTCCTCTTAGAACTGTCAGTCCTTTACTGAGGTGCTTTCTTTCTAAGCTCTCCCTAAACCAGCAACACAACCTCACCTGCTCTCATACCCTCCAGCCTTTCTCCTTGCTCCACACATGGGATGTGTTATGTTTGATTTTTTTTGTCTGTTTCCACACGACAGAGCATAAGCTACAGTAGAGCTGAGCAGCTTTGTCTCTATCATCCTCCACAACAGCTGGCACAGGAGAGATAAGTGCCAACAGCTGGGAACTCGAAAGATGGCTCAGCAGTTAAGAATGCTTGATGTGTCTGCAGAGTACCTGGGTTTGGTTCCCAGCACTCAAATCCAACTGCTCACAACCACCTACAATTATAGTCCCATGAGACCTGACACCTTTTCACACACATAGTGTACGGACAAGCAGGTACACACGCACACACACACACACACACACACACACACACACACATACACACGTATGCACAAAATAAATAAATCCTTAAAAAAAAAAAAAGGCACTGACGTAACCAGAAGCCATGTTCTGTTCCTGCATTTAGTTTGCAGGACAGCTTCTCCCAAAGAAGGAAACACATCTCCAGCATGGCCTCTGTGGTTTTTATTAGTGTTTTCTGGGACCCATCGAACAAACAAATAAAAACATATTTCTGAAAAATAGAATTCTTTCATTAAACAGAAACCATTTGGATTTAACAGTTTAAGGGGGAAAGGTTCTGATTTAAAAACAAAACAAAAACAAAAACAAAAACCAGTGGCAGTAGGGTTGCTGTCCACCAATTACCAACCCAGAAGCCGGATGGCAAGAATAAAATTTATAGCTACAGAATGATTAACCCCAATTCAGCTAAACTCGGAAGCCCACATGTTTCAAAGTTTGTGAGACACCGTTCCAAGAAATTGGGTTTTCTTAATGGTCTCCTTATTCTAGACTCTGCATCTTGAGCCTCACAACTGAGGATCACTCACCTGTGACACTAAGATTGCCATGATGGCGTTTCATTCTCATAGTCTGTGTTCCTCCATAGGTCCAGATCATGTGCCTTTTACAACCTATACTCTCACATACATTCCTCACATATATGACGCTCCACTACGCACAGGACACCTGCTAGGTGCTTTATTTAAACTACAGAAGAATAATGTAATTGCTTCTCCCTCTTACTGCTCTCCCTTTTCTTACATTTTATACACTAAAAAAAAGGACACACTTGCAAAACTAACATCTAACATGCATGGCTAACCTTTTCAAAATATCCCTCAGCATTTTTCAAAAAAGAGAAAAATAAAAACCAACCCCTAAATACTAAAACTGAAAACAGTTTTATACTTAAATATCAATTAACATCATATAAACACATTTAAAATCTTCATTGATTAAATAGGTCAGGAGTTCATTACTGGCATCTTGTGACCAGGTTAAGTCTCACAGTTCTGGGTAAGGCAATAGAATTCTCCTCCAGCAGACACTGATGTGTGGAACCAAGCAGCCTGTTGGAATTTCTTTTCAGCACAGGTAGAAGGCAAAGGAGAGTTGTCACAGTAAAATGTTCATCATAGAGGATATGTCCTTGAAGGTTCGGTTATTGTGCTCTGTTCTGGAGAAGTGATTCACATCCCAGTTATGAATATGACTGATGTCTGTCCCGTCAGAGGAGTCTCCCAGAAGATAGTCATCATTCATTCAGTGAATAGTTATCCTGTTGCACCCCAGGTATGAGAATAACAAAAGGGATCAGACTTGGTCCCTGCCCTCAGAGAGCTTACAATCTAATCAGACAGGAATTTGAAGGAAGGCTCTGTGTATGAAACTCATGGCCTGGGTCTGCCCTGCTCAGGTAGCGCACTGAAGAATCTGTGGACCTATCCCTGGGATCCAGGGCCTTGCTTAATTTTATCAAGTCATATAAGAGACTCAGATGCTCTCAAACTTGTGAAGTATTAATGTTTCATTACTTGACTTAGGTTCCCATGGAAACCACCAATATGTCATTTTGGAATATTCAAGGAGAATGTATTTGGTGAGCCTTTAGCCGATTAATCACAGATGAACTTATCAATTAAGTGATGATTCCCTAAAGAAAGAGGGCTTCTCTGTAGGGCTCTTTTGTTCCTTTCGAACTGTGGTGGGAAGCACTCTGTTACTCCCCAAGCTGGCATAGCTTCATTACCTGGAGTTCTCCAAGTCATGAAAACAGCAAATTCAAGCCAAGAAAATAGATATGCAGAGCACTTAATACTGCAGCCTATTGAAATAGGCACGAGGTGCCAAGAAACTGTCACTCTCAGAGAACAGCACAATCTGCTTATCCGCAGGACTGTTCCCACCAGTCCTCTCTAGACTCTCCTACTCTCAGACAAGGATAGCTCTGTGACAAAGAAGCTGTAAAAAGAGCCAAAGCCAGTTACAGGAATCAGAGAAACTCACAGGCTTGAGGAAAGGAAACCCCTGAGAAAGACCTCACCACCCTAGACCAAAGCCAGGGAAAGCCATACAAAGAACAGTAGAGAGAAGACTGTTGAATGCCCCTAGTACCATCACACACACACACACACACACACACAAACACACAGGTACTTGAGCACACATACATACACACCCTTGCAGAGAGGCACACAGCACCCCCCCACACACACATAAGCACATAGGCCTGCATGTGCACACACACACACACACACACAGACACACACACACACACACACACACACAGATTTCCTCAGTAGATCCTTCTGCAATGTAAGCTTCTCTCTGCATTCCCAGTGCAAACATTTCCTCCTGAATTTCCCACTATGTCACTGTATTCATCTGACTTTGGCTTTCATGTGGCAGCCTGAAAAGAATGTCTTCCATCTATTACATCCTGTTGTCCCTAATATTAAAAAAAAAAAAACTAAAAATACATTGACGTCAAGGTCTTGCTTTTTCTTTACTCTAGGGACTAAAAGATTCTACAAATCTCTTTGTTCTGAGACTGAATGACTACCTTTATATTGACTGGTTCAATTGATGTTCTTACTCAAGGGTATTTTCGTCCTCCTAGAGACATTTGACAACTTCTAGGAGCACTCTGGATTGTGACAGGTACAAAGTGCTGGTGGAGGTCATAGATATTGCTACACATTTTACAATGCACAGTACAACCCTTGCCACAAAAAATAAGCCAACCCCAAATGTCAACTGTACCCAGGGAGAACCTTTAAACTACAGATACAAGAGCACACTCATCAGCCATCCCCATACCACCACCTCCTTTTCCCGCCTTTTTTTCAATAGTTGGGCTGAATTCTACATAGCTAGAAGTGAGCACATGAAGCAAATGACGCTTTTAACCATCCAAGTGTGAAGGGGTCCAGGAGAATCATCCGTGAATGAGGGTAAGTCCTTCCCTCACCATCATTCTCAGTTATTTAAACATTCCCAGTCACGTGATCATGCAGTGATTATAGGCCACTCTGGATTATGGAAGTTGCCATTCTCTATTCCCTGTCTCCTAAGTCAAGTCAAATTTCCCAGCATCCTTTGGGTTGATCCCATCAATCTGAGACCCTGAACTTTGTCCTACCAATGAATCCCATTTCTCTTGAGGAGGTCACATGGATGCTTATGTGCAGAGAACACATTGCCTTTTCTCTAAATTATTTTGTCTATGAAAATATTTAATGCCTTCTTATTTCTTTTCCCTTCCTCTTGACAAGAAGCGCAAGGCTACAGGCCCTGTTGTTCTCAGGGTAGGAAAAAACAAAACAAAACATCACAACAGAGGCAACAGCACATCACAACCACATACAGCTTCATAATTCACAGAAAACTGTGTACGTTTGCTCCCCACATAGGACATACTTCAAAGTAACAAAATAATTTTTTCATCAACTGTAGTGTTCATTCTTCCCATCAGAAGTAGATTTTTTTTGTCCCTTCATAGTACATAAATATCACTGAAAAGTAGTCTTTGAAATATTTACGTCCAGTTCTTCATTGATCATAATCCATTTGCTGTGTGCTTTTGGTTTGTGTCCCAAGGGTTGGCAGTCTTAGTTCTCATTTTCTCTCCATCCACGAGCATTCTTCCCAAATTTATAGACCAGCCGTCGTCCATCCACACGTTCCAGGATTTCCCGTTTGTAGTAATATCTGTAAGAAGGAGATGAGTAAGGTGGCCGTTCAGTCTGAACACTGCAGGGAGCATCTGCTCTGTGGCCCTGCCATTGGAAGAACATGAAGTTGCTCACCTCATGGCCCGGCTGAGCTTCTCATAGGTCATACTACTGTTGTTTTTCTTTTTCCCCCACAGCTGAGCCACAGCCTCTGACTTCAGGAACCTGAAGATGCCTTCTGAACGGTCTTCCCATTTGATCAGCCCTGGGTTCTTGTCTGGGCTCAGGAGAATGTCTCGAATGAACTCCCATAAGTGAGTCCCTCTTGGGTCTGATGAAAAGCAAGACACGATGACTTATTAATAGCTCAAATCAGAGAGCAGGAGGGAGAGAGAATATGGAGTTACAGCTTCTTCCTTGAGATACAGAATCACCAAATAGTCATTTTAGGATGAACAACTAGTATAGTCAAGGCATGGGAAATTTCAGTGGTTTAACCAATGTGACACAACCAACCACTGGCAAAGCCAGGACTAAAGAATTGGTGTTAACCATGTAATCCAGGCTGAGTTTCTCCTAGTTATTGTTCACAAATAGACTGGGCTTCATTTCAGACATCGATCCTCAGACATTTATCTAATACCTCCCTTGGTTACTCCAACCCTACAGCTGTGCTTCAACCATAGCATCAGCAGAGCACTAGAGTCTTAACACCAAGAGCATGATGGGTAGAGGGAATTCTCAAACAGGGGTCAAGGGAACCAACTTAAAAGCTAGGCAGCTCCTGGAATTTGATTTTACTTCCAGGAGATGCATGTCAGAGCCCCTTCCCCATGGGGGACAGTATGAGTTGACCTTTATGGGATAAGCTGGTGGAGCAGAGTCAAGACACCCCATGTCTCTGTCACTTCTTGATTGTACAATCTTGACAGTTCTCTGTGCCTCCTCTAGCTTATGGCTCTGATAGTCCATATATGTTCAAAAGGGTTTTTGGTTTTTGGGTTTTTTTTGGTTTTTTGGTTTTTGTTTTTGTTTTGGGTATTTTTTGTTATTTTTGTTTTGTTTTGTTTTGTTTTGTTTTGTTTGAGACGAGGCTCTAGAACTCGCTTTGTAGACCAGGCCTCGAACTCACAGAAATACCACCTGGCTCTGCCTCCCAAGTGCTGAGATTAAAGGCGTATGCCACCACCGCCTGGCTAGTCATAAGGTTTTATCCCTGGGGAAATCCAACTCCCAGAGAGCAGAGTTGAGTCTTCAGAACAGTCGTTTCTTGGGACAAGACCTCCCCCAAAGAAAGAGTGATGCATCTCAGACATTCTTTTCCATCTCGCTCCTTGCCCTACCCTGTTTTCTCCTAGACAAAGGGAAGTCTCTAAGATTCTGTCCACAAGTTCTTATCCACTTAGGGTCCTAGTTTTAGAGAAATTAAGATGAGGAAGAAATCCCTAGGAGGTCTCACTTTCAGAAACAGTCACATAAGGAGTCCCTTGGACAGAAAACAAGCCACCTATAGAAGCAAAGGCATGGAGACGGAGGGAAGAGTGCCAGGCAACTTACTGTGCTTTTTGGTGTGGGACTTTACAGGGTGGTCTTGTTCCTTTTTCATGTCAGGTGACTCGGCTAAGGAGAAAAGTGACAGCACCTCAGTTCACACACCTCATGTAAGTATCGTTCTCATCACACACTTCATCAGTGTTCACTGACCACCCACTGCCTGTCAGTACGTTCTGGCTGTGTGGCAGTCAGAAAACAGAGGATGCATGCCATGGAGAAAAATAATGCAGGGTAGAAATGGCGGTCGAAGTAGAGAAGTGGGACTTGTTTGCAACTTAATACAACAGAGTCACGGAAGAATTCTGTGACACAGGGACCCATGGGATGTGGGGGAGGTGGCCACTCAGAGAATCTGGGGACAAACTTTCCATAGATGAAGACAGTAAGCGCAAAGGGCCTCAGGTCACTGTGCATTAGGTGTTTACACAGCACAGAAAGAAGCCAGTGCGGATGTAGACAAGAGGCAGAGAGATGGGCAGAGATCAATAATGCCTTACAGAAATTTTTGAAAGGACTTTGTTCTGCTTCATTCTGAGAGAGATGGTAAACCATGGAAAGATTTAGGTCATCCAAAGGATGTTTTTATAACATAATACAAAAATGTAAACACTCATAACAAAGGAGGATAACGTTTAAGCTAGAGGAGTGCCATTTTTTGGCATGCAAAGTTACATTTTAATCACCTTGACAAAGGGGCCATTGAGTGGCCTGAGCCTAGCACAGAGGGCCACAGTGGACTATGGAAACACAGATTAGTTTAACAAATGACTCTTTATGGTAACCCTTTCACTGTCTCCATAGAGGAGAAGACAGAGGCAGATCTATGATGTGAAAATTCTCCTAAAAAAATAAAAAAAAATAAAAAAAATAAAACACTGATGTTCTCAGGTATATATGACAGGTTGAAAAGTTTAATCCCAGCAAAACAACAAGCTGAATGATGAAGGCTAGGGATGAAGAGGGGATGAGAGGAACAGCGGGAGACTAGATGACATGCCACAAGAGCAGTTTCCCTGCAGGAACAAGGTCAGTTGTCTACCAGGCAGTAGGATGAAAACACAGTGCCTGGTGACTTATTACACAGATTTACAAAGAACTAGAACCAAGAAGTCCCAAGGCTCCCCGCACTGAGATGATGAACATTGAAGAGGCGGGGATGCTAGCTAGCTACCAAGTCTGATTTGATCATCACATATTATACGCAAGTACCAAACTGTCACAGCATGGCTCATAAATGTATTATTATTATAGATTAATTTTTTTAAAGATGAAGAAGGGACCGAAGCGATGGTTTAGCAGTTAAAAGCACTTGTTGCTCTTGCAGAGGATTTGAATTGATTCCTAGCACCTACATGGTTCACAACTATCTGTAACTCTAGTGGCAGGGGATCTGATGTCCTCTTCTGATTGCCACAGTCACCAGGCATGCCCATGGGACATACACACACACACACACACACACATATATATATATATATATATGCAGGCAAAACACTCATGTGCATAAATTAAAATAAATATATCATTAAAAGAACTGTTAAAGGAAAGGAAAGTAACAACTTAGTGGCCCTCCCCCAGGTGTGTGTGTCTGTCTTGTGTCTGTGTCTATGTCTGTGTGTGTCTGTGTTTGTATATTTCCAACGGTGCCTCAGGTATTGTGTGGACCATTGGTGATCTCATCCCAAGGCCTGTAATCAATAGCTAGCCAGTTTTGATACAAAATAGTCCCTAAACACAAGTCAATCCTTTAAGAAATTAAGCAAAACATGTCTCTTCTTGTGACGTTATAGTAGAACTTCCTAACATAAAGATCCCTGTTCAGACTTTTGAGAGCATTCTAGGTTCATCAACACTGTGTGCACAGGGTGGGGATCCAGGCAAGCATCGGATAGAGTGGGCCACTATTCAAAAGAGTTTATAAGCCACAAAAGTTAAAGTGACTAAACAGGCTGGGGACATGGCTCAGAGTTAGAGCACTTGTACAAGGAAAGCGCTAGGCTTGATCCCCAGCACCACCAAAAGTAAAATAATAAGATAAAATAGTTAAGAAAAATAATTCCTATTTATTGACTTCTTGCCATGTACCAGACACAATACTAAACATTTTCCATGGCTTATCTTACGTCATTCATAAAATAATGATATGAGGTAGGTGCTATTATATAATTCATACAAAAATCCTGTAAGGTTGGGTCTGCTTCTATGGAGGATCCAAGAAAGAGCCTAAAAGTAGAGCCAGGCTGTAAATACCAGTAGTTGGATCTCAGAAGCTTTGCCCATAACACTTTGCTAAGGGGAGGCTCTTTGGTCACATAACACACTTCTCAAATGTCCTTCCAAGAGCCAATCCACTTCCACAGTGTCTTCACACACACACACACACACACACACACACACACACACACACAATTCCTATGCACTGGTTCTATACTTCCCAGTGTGTGGGTCCACCTACCTATCCATCCATCCATCCATCCATCCATCCATCCATCCATCCATCCCTGAGCTTCTCACGCTTCCACATTCCCAGCAGGTTTTCCAAAAGTCACTGAGATGAGAAGAGGGATTAAATAAAAGAGAAACTCCTCATTCTGAGTAAGAACTGCTCTCCTGGCATTGGTGCCAGCAGGGCCTGGCCTTATGTGGCTTTCTCTGAAATCCAAAAGGACCAATACACAGAACTGGAAAGGACACCTCTCTTGGCCCCCTGCAGTTCACAGGCCAAGGTTGCAACACCCCACCAGGACATGATGACATTGAGACAGGTCTGGCACCCACCCCGGTTTCCCAGTGATACATCACCCTGACAGGGCCACGTTGTTCTGCAGACAAAGAATGGCATTTACCCAGTAGGCCACAAGCAAAGCTCATTTTCCAATGAGATCCAGGAGGGAACAGGGCCATGATTTCAGAGCCAGGGGTGGCTTCAGAAAAACACAAGCATTTCTTGGCCCACTAGCCTTACTCAGTACATGGGGGCTCCAATCTGACGCAGAATCCATCACTTTGGGGTTATGGTATCTTTGAGAATTGGATGAACACCTAAATGTTCTCCACTAGAAAATGCAAGTGTGTCACACTAATGAAATTTCATCAGTCATTTTGGGAATCCCTGGCTCACTTAGGGGGGTCATAGACTCTAGATTAAAAGACTGAATTGATTCTCTTTGAGATGTCAGCCTTTTCATCAAGCTAGACCACACACACACACACACACACACACACACACACACACACACACACGAGGCCAGATGTTCCCATCCTCACATGGGAGAATAAGTAATCCAGGACAAAAAGATGAATGTTTCTTCCAGACATTCTTCTCCTGCCAACATGCAGAGGAAGCCGCAAAAACCCTACCAGCCTTAACTCTAAAGCCTTTTGATCTATGAGCTCCTTTAACACAACTGCCTCTCTCCTCCCCCTTATACTTCCCACTGCCCCAAAACAAAAGCCAGACCTTTGAAGTGGGCCATATGGTCAAGTGATTCATTTTTATAAAATAATGGCTAGCTCTACAGAGGTTGTCCAGCCTGGCTTTCTCTTGTTTCTCTCTCAGACACTTGGGGTCCAGGTGTCTGTGGGGTCCAGGCAGAAGCAGTCCCAAGCCCTGAGTCTACAGTCTAAGTGGGAGCCTCTGCTTTCAGCCTCGCAAGAAAGCAGAGATTAGATGTATTTGCATATGAGTCAGCTGTGAGCCATTTCTTTACGGGATATACAAATCTTAGTGTTCTAATAGACTGTGCCACCCTAGCTTGAGGCTCAACAAGTCAGTAGATAAACACATCAAGCCTGAGTTGGCAGGACTGGCTTTTGCTTCTATCGAGCAGATCAGAACACTGGTGGCAGCCATTTTATGGAATGGGCAGATGAAAAAAAAAATCAAAACAAAGCCGGCTTCCCCACCTGCACTATCGAGGAGACCATCAGTTGACACAGAGCCTCACCTTAGCTCAGCTTGAACTTGCATGAAAATATAGATAGATGTTTAACTGCACCCTATTTTATAGGAACTTGAAATAGCAAGACTAGGACAGATGGCAAAGGTCTTTGGGGGCATTCTGGACCTATCCAGTAGAGACTAAACTATTCTGGAAGGAACTGACTCATATATGGTTGCAATTACTGTCCTACCATACCTAAAATCCAAAGAATTCACCAACTGCAGAGACCAAGTGGTTTTGTTTTGCTTTCTGTTTTTAAGATAGAAGGATTGAATTACTCATCTCATTTTCTAGCTGTTCCAGCATCAGGATGATAATGGAGGACAGGAGACTGGAAAGAGGGGTAGAGGTGAGGGGGACAGATTCCTACAGCTCATTTTAAGGAAGGGCCATCTAACAGCACCACAAACAGGTGGAAGCAGGAGACAGCAGCTCCCTGCTGTTAGAGCGTGCAGGTATAAGCTGCTGCCTTGACTCCCTGCTATTCTGAGATGCTAGAAGATCTAAGGCACAAAAAGTGGAAGGCAGACCGCCCAGGATGTGAGGTAACAGGGCTGTGACTTCCTGGGAGTTTGTGAGAAGCAGTTGGTTCAATTTTATCCTTAGTTGAAATCTTTTGCCGCATTAAAAATCCAACAGGAAAGTCGCAGCAGGTGACGCCACAGGAAGTTGGAGTGGAAACTAGTGGGTGACTTGGTTGCTTTATTCAGCCCTGAAGCTGGGAGTCTTCTCTAGGTGGCAACAATTGCCACGGAAAATTACTATGGACTGATCCTCCATAGTGGCAGATACACTACCTCTTTTCTGACATTGGCCTTGCTTTCTGATCACTTCATAAATCACTTCAAGGGACACACACTAAAGGCTTGGGGGACAGGGCTGCCTTCAGATCTCAACTACAATTCCAAAAGTGCTTAAACTAGCTCCCAGCCCTCTCATTCAAGGGGCTTGATGGAAAAAACACTCCAAACTAAAAGCTCTCAATAGTTACTTCACACAACCATACATTCAACCAAAGCTAAAGAAGAGGGGGTGTTATTGTTCAAGCCCATGCTGTCGTTCACACAGAGCCTGTTCATTTCCAGTTCTGTCATTGCCCCCAAGGTCAGTTCCTGAAGAACATTTCTCTTGTAGATGATGTCTCAACTTCACAGACCCAAAGAGGTCCAGAAATAACCAGGTCAAGGAAGAACACAAAATCTTTTGTTAGCTAATTCTTATAGGACACATCTAAATGTACCTGTTGTCTGAAAGCCCCTTCCCAGACCTAGCCCCCCATGTGCCAACATTGCTATAACCTTATCAAAGCATTGTGGAGACTCCCAAGCTGTATCGAACCATGACCAATGCACCGGATGAGAACATCACTGACGCAGGGCAGATGCTCTGATTGCAGAGTGCTGATGAGCCATCAAGGTTAGGCCTCAAAACGGGCTGGGCTCAGGGGACGGGGGCATTGGGGAGCAGGAATGTAAGTGCAGGGCTGCTGTCTAAACCTCCAAATCACTCTATCTGTAGACCATGCCCTCCTGTCCACAGGTGTTTAGAGTTCATTGTTCTCTAAGGCCAAACATAGTTCAAAATGTATGTTTGGGATGCAACTGAAAATGAAATCTAGTTTTCTCTCCAATAAATACAAATGCTATTACCAAGTTTATCTCCAAAGCAAGTTTGTGTTAAAAAAACAGAGGAAAACACAAGGAACTTTCATTGTCTCAAGAGAGTGGCGCAGGAGAATACTTTGGAGGGATGTGAGCTGACAATCTTTGGTGTATACATACTGGCTGGGAAGCACGGCTACTCATTCAGATGACAATTCAGTTCATTCCCTGGCTTTTTAATGAGAAAGACTCCATCCAGGTAGAAATGTAGGGTGGTGGTAAGTTTTATTGATAATTAGTAAGCACAGCCAAGAGGCAAACCCAGTCCATGTCTGGACAACTTACCAACTGGAAGGTGACTGGAAGTTGTCATGGAGATCTGGGCCCGGCAGAAAGTTTTACTGTCCAACAGATCTGCAGGGAACAAAAGAGAGAGAGAGAGAGAGAGAGAAAGGACATTGAGACCCTGCTGACAACACAACACTGGAGCAGATCGAGCATGCGAAAGGGCCTTCGGAGTCAGGGAGTTAGTTACCTACTGTACTACCATAGCTGGGGTCATAGAGATAGTTTTCTTCTTTCCATGTGTTCATAATGGAAGGATCTGCAAGGAACGGAGAATGGGGAAGGTCAACATTTGTTATCTCTGGATTGAAGAAGTCCCATTCTAAGTGTCTGCTCATCCAAGAGCGTGAGGGAAGGAAGAGGCGACCAAGAGGAGTAAGGCTCTGCTTCAGCTCGGTGCTACTTTCCAACCATGTCAGCCCATCTTTCTCCCAGCATCATATGCATAGCTTTGCAATGGTTCTAACCTTGTGATATACACTCCTTACATTTTCAGGTTACGGAATCCTATCCTAGACCAACACTCCATTCTTCTAGAAATGCTCCAGCCTTGCTTGACCTTACTCCTGCCACATAATTATCAGGATAACTTTACTCTGGAGTGGAGGGAAAGCTTTGTTGGGGATGAATAAATGTATAATAAGGGGTTAAAGAGAATTCTTCTGTCTGGTGGTGGTAGGGAACTGATGGTGTTTCTTTCAGGGAAAAAAATGGCCAGCTTTCTCACAATTTCTTCACTGTCGAAATTCAAAGGGTAGCTAACCCTTAAGATGAGTGACAGCCACTGTTGTCTAATTTTTCTCCAAGTAGCTTAAAAGGTGATATAAAATTCTCAAAACTCAGGAGAAGAGGAAAAAATGTTACCAAATCACCCAGAAAGCTTTTTATGAGTGGGTCTTTGCATATCTGGGAGAAGCAGAAATGGCCCCCTCAGTCCCAGTTTCTTATCGTGTATGCTGTCTCAAGAGTTAGTTGGAGTGAGACACACTCTTCAGATTGCGGATTAGAAGGAAACTCCCTTCCACCTGCCCCCAAGTAAGCCCAACTCCCATAAGATTGCCGGATTCAGGCCAGCTTCCAACACAAGAATTCTCTCTGCAGGCTGGCCAAGAGTTTGATGCTCTCACCCTGTCCCTGGCATCGAGCTCTTGGTCCCCAATCTGGGCTACGTTGGCTTTGCTGATACCCAAGTTCCACATGTGAAAGTCAGGATGGCAAGTCACTGGCTGAGTTCTGTTTTGTTTTTATAGCATAAATGGTATAAAGCCTGACTCACTGCTTAAATCCTTCTGTTTACAACATGGGGATTTAGCTGGTATTTGAACTCACAGCTACGTGTTTGGACACCCTAAGTCCAATCTCTTGGGGTTACACCCTTTGTCCTTGTTGGGTCACCTTGTACATCTGTTGTTGTCTCTAAAAACAATCTCCAAAGAGGTTTGGGGGTGGCCCCTCTGTGAGCCTCCTCTCCCCTCTTCCTAGGGTGGACCTTCTCCACCCTTGAGCTCAGCTTTTCTGAACCAGCAACACAAGAATGTCCGGATGGTCAAGGAGGATTATCATCTTCTTTGGAGCCTCTCCAATATCACCCTGGCCCTTGCAGTGGGGCTATATGTAAGGCCAAGGCCATTCTCTAAGCCAAATCCTGATCTGTATACAGAGCTTGGGCAGGTCTACAAAACACAGACCATCCAAGCTACAGGACAGGCCTAGGAAGGCTTAATTAACATGTTGGCAGCTGGGTTTTTTTTTCTTTAATAATGGTAGACCAGGGCCCTTATAAAAGATTAAATAACTTCATGGGCTAATTTTGGCGCCAAGTGACTCAAAAACCACCCCCAGGTCAAATTCTGTCCTTGGTGACTAGCACGCAACCCTCTGGGAGATCTCAGGCAAACTTTGTCAGCCCACATGGCCTATAATCTACCTGATGTGGACATAGGGAGTGACTCAGGACCAGTGGCACCTGCGTAGTTTTTTGTGCCCATGAAGTTTGGGGGACAGAGGAAAGAGAACAAAAATGAATGCAGACATTATGAAACCACAGACTTTGTTCAGAGCCCAGGATAGAATCTTTCAAGTAGAAATATCCTCATGAGGATTGTGCTCTACAACCACCTTCAACATCCCTGTGGATGCTCAGTAGGGCCCAGAGACTATGCTCCCTGCACCATCAAGACAGGGCTCCCTCCTTGTGAAGCTTACTCCTGTGGAAGGTGGAAAACAAAGACTTCTACCTTCCCCTTGCTTTTCTGAACCCAGCCTCACTCTTCCTGAGAAGAAAGCCCACCTTAGAGTCTGTATTTACTCAGCAACTGGCCTTGGATCTGGATGGTGCTGTGACTGGTGAAGGATGGCTCACCACCCATCTACACATTAGACAGAATCTTGGGTCATTGGTCCCAAGAGCAAGGAAGAGGCTTATGGCGGGGTGGGCCTTGGAGGCAGGGGAGTGACCTCCATGGATTCCCTGCCAACTTTTCTCCTGTGGTCTTCTGTTCTCCCTCCTCTTTTTCTCCCCCAGGCTTGGCCTGGCCAATTTGGCTCCCTCTGCCTCTCCCCACGTACCTGTCTGTTCGGTCTTGACAATGACATTGTGTGTGGACTGGAAAAGGTCACTGCTGCACTGGCCTGTGAAGGACAGATGGAAAAGTCAGAGAGCCCAGACGGAGTCAAAACCTGACACTTCAATAAGAACATAGGCTCCGCTGAAGAGCATCTGCTATCCTGCTGTCTTTCCTAGTTGGCTGGTGGGAGTCTCCCTAGCCAACCTTGACATACCCAAGTCTGGGACCATCTCTGGCCCCAGAGAACCGGTAGTCCAAGGCATCTGTACAAGTGGGATTAATTGGTGTTAGAAGTAAAGAATGTCATAAACCAGAAGGCTACCTTCTCCAATACTAGGAGCTGCAAGACATTTGCTATTCTAGTCTCGGTCTCCTCCTGTGTAAATTCAGGGGACTACACTGGATAGAGTTACTTACATGACTTCTATGATACTCTCTCACACTAAGATATCATTTGAAATGAAAGTGAAAATGCACAGAAAGACATGTTACCTCACTAGTACTTAAGGCTTTGATCTTAAACTCTATCAACTCCACCTTTACCAGATTCATCTATGAGTCACATCTGGATAAAATACCATGAGCTTTCTTTCCTTTACTTGTGCCTTCAGCACTCACACATGTAGTACATGCCATATAGCCTCCTCTTAACTATAATGTATAAAAGCACACATGTGAATGAGTATACAGTGATTTTCCTCCCTGCAGAGATTATTAGTAGTTCATGTTTCTGACCTTCAGTTTTCCCATCTTTAAAATGGGTACAATATTTTACCATAAGTTTATTTGATAAATCAATTCACAGTATAAACATATTCATAACAAATGTAAACTAATAGAATATGTATAGAAATTGAAACAACAAGCTCACAGTGGAAACTCCTACCATTTGTCACTTTGAGGCAAGAACAGTAAGACCAAACAATTCATGGAAGGTCAAAGATGGTTGCCATACTTCCCACACCTCCCTGCCTTAGGCATCAGTCAGAGCAAAACTTTACAGGAGTGGACATAATTAGAGGTGGTATTTTTAATTCTTCAACTATAAGGCTGCTCTTTGCAAAGATTCCTGAGGGTTATTTAAATAATAGAGCCTTGTTTTGTTTGATTCTAGTAAGAGAAAAATGAGTAACCACTGCCATGAGATGAGTGGAAAGAAGGGAATGCCAGGGTGCCAGATGAGGACATCCAAAATGACACCACGGCTGCCAGCATCATTGCCACACCCCCTGCTGATGGCAGCTGTCCACATGGCTCTAGAGCTCACATTTACTGAGCCCTACTTACTTGTCAAACACAGGCTCTGCTGAGATATAAATGCACTTTCTAATGGGTCAGTGTGCTCTCTCGCTCGCGCTCTCTCTCTGTGTGTGTGTGTGTGTGTGTGTGTGTGTGTGTGTGTGGCGCGCGTGCACGCGCACACGCACGCGCACGCATGCGTAAACTCTCACCATGGACAGTTTGCAAGGTGGCCTCCTGTGTGTGAGATGAGAGCTCTGAGGGGAGAATCTTGAGGTTTTAGGAACTATTCCAGAAATCACTGTAGAAATAACCCATATGTTTTCAGGCCATTCATTCTGTTTTCAGAAGTATTTTAATTATAGATCTATTTTTAAATATTTTTTATTATTTTTAATTGTGTGTGTCCTCATATGTGTGCCTCTATATGCAGGTATGTGCACATGAGCACAGGTGTAGCATGGATTGTCATAGGTGCTGGATCCCCTGAACCAGGGGTTACAGGGAATTGTAAGTGCCTGATGTGGGTGCTAGGAACCAACACAAGCCCTCTGCAAGAGCAGTGCATGCTGAGCTACCTTCCCAGCCCCGGTTACATACTTTTAAGAAAATGAGAAGAGGTAGGGTTAGCCTTCTCCTTTCCAGATACATGGATCGAGTTTCACTTGCCTTCTTAAATACACTGGACTCCCATTTTAAGAACTTGGGTCTGGTTGGGTGTACTGGTGCATTCATGTAATTCTAGAACATGGATGGCTAAGTAAAAAGGATTTTGAGTTCAGGGTCAACCTGAGTGACACAGAGAGTTCAGGGCCAGCTATATAACCACATAGTCCAACCTAATCTCAAGATTACCAGACCAAATTTTTAAAGATTAAAATTAAAAAATACTGGGTCAATAAGTTTTTTTTTTCTTTTTTAAAACTATTGATGATCTTTAACAAGCAAATTAATGACTAAGAATTAAGTTACTGGACTATTTAAAAATTGTAAAGCAGGGCTGGAGAGGTGACTCTGCACCTAAAGGCACTTACTGCTCTTGCAGAGGACCCGGGTTCAGTCCCCAGCATCCACATGGTGGCTCATAACCATCCATAACTCCAGTCACAGAGGATTCAGCACCCTCTTCTGACCTCTCCATGGACACCAGGCACGCATGTGGTACAGATACATACACACACAGGCAAAACACTCAAATAAATAATCAAATAAAATAAAAAACATAGGAATTTTTTTAATGTGAAGGAAAATCCTGTCCTACTATGACAAGTATTCTGTGGATATTTGGCCAGCTCTGTCTCTCTAGAAATTAAGGCAGCCACAAGAAGATTTCATCAATGTTTCTAAGGGATTAGACACATCATACCGTAGAATTCGCACCTACCCTTTCCACTCTCTGCTACCTCCCTGTCCTGGGAAATGATAGTCACAATGTCACATCTGACAGGGAACCTGGCCAGCTGTGGAGTCCCTCAGCCAGCTGCGGAGCCCCTCAGCCAGCTGTGGAGCCCCTCAGCCAGCTGCGGAGCCCCTCAGCCAGCTACGGAGCCCCTGTACTTCCCGGGACCACTCACCGTTCCACTTAAGTTGCTGTAAGTTACTGTAGAGCAGCTGCCCAGCAGAGCCTGCCGCCCTTGTGAATTCCTGCAGAGTCATGCTACACAGGTGTTCTCCACTGATGTCAAACTCCTGGAAAGGGATGCAGCTGGCATCCAGCTGGTTGGTGTCCAGGAGGTGCTGCAGCCATTCCCACACTTGATACTTGGTCCAGTACTGAGGGTGGATTTCATGCCACTGGCCTCCGAAAAAACCACTGGAAACTGCAAAAAAAGCATAGTGAGTGGCCCCTGCTTATTCCTGGGCAGTCTCAGACACAAGAGGCATGGCTGTGGATAATATAATGGGGACCATAACCACAGTTCCCATCCTGCGAGCATCACTATGGGGGCTGAATACAGAATGTGCTCTGGATAGCAGGCTCCTAGCTCGTGGGGGGGTTTTACCCAGTAGTGGCAGGGCATCGTCATGTTCTTCCTAACGTGATGTCCATCTCTGAATACTAGATAATATGTGATACCTCAAGTACTCTAAGTTTACTCCCACCCCACTCACAAAGAAGTACCAAAGTGAAAGGGTCGGCTATAGTTTCATCTATTTTCCAGCTGACTGTACGTATGCAAATACATTCACCTTGCCAGAACACCTCACGAATACCAAAACCTTAACATCCCTTATATAATGTCGTATTTGCATATAACCTACACATTTTCTCTATATTTTTAATTATCTCTAGATTAACTACAATCCTCACAACAATGTAAATGCTATGTAAATAGTTCATGCTAGGTTGTTTGGAAAATGATGACAAGAAAAAAAATTTGTATTTGCTCAGTACAGATGTTTTTTTTTTTTTGTGTGTGTGTGTGTGTGTGTGTGTATACATGTTTGTGTATATACATGTGCATGCACATGTGTGTTGAGTGGGTGCATGAAGACTAGGAGCCAATGTCTTGGGTTTAGTATAGCTCTCCATTCATTTTTGGAAACAAGGTCTCTTCAATGAACCAGGAGCTCACCGATTTGGCTAGACTGGCTAGCCAGAGAGATCCAGGGATCCACCTGTCTTTGCCTTTCCACTGTAACTCCAGTGGAGTTACAGATGTGATCCACCACACCTGCCTGCCTCTCACAAAGGTACTGGGGTGGAGGGGAGCAGGTCTAAACTCAGATCCTTATGGTTGCCTAGCAAACGCTTTAGCCATGGGCCCATCTCTCTAGTCCAAGATGCATTTTTTAAAATTAGGAGTTGGTTGAGTCTGTAGGTGTGGAACCCTGGGATGCAGAGGGCTAACCATAATTCTTTTCTCTTACACACACAGAAAGACAGAGACCGAGATTCAGAGACAAAAGCTGAGACTCATCAAACGCAGACCAATTTCAACCAAAAATGAGGTCTTAAATTAAGCTTCCCTTTCTCTGACAGCTTTACTCTTCCCTGCAGTGACAAATCTCGCCCCTGACTGGTGATAACTCCTCCAACACCCCTTCTCCACTCAGTTCCCATCAAAAGCTTCCTACTGATAACTGAAGTAAGATCTAAAGCTGCCGCGCCAAGCACTGAAGCACTCTGTCAACTGCTTTTGAAATGGCTAGGGTCCTCTGCGATTTTTCTGTGTGGTCCCCAGGCCCCTTTCTCTCTCACCCTTTGCTGCTGTTTAGCTCTCCTTCTTTTGAATTCAGAGTCACAGTTTCCCCAACTTCTTTGAGAACTGAACTTCCAGGAATCATGCTCAATGGCACCTGTTACGTCCTACTTATCTTTACAGGCTTCTAAGTTCTGGCTTATTGTTCTTTGCAAACTGTATGTTCAAGGTCACGGACCTTCTGTCTTACTCATCTTCACGTATCCATAAAAACTCCTTTGGAGCCATAGTGGGAGCTCATTACCTAGTCAATATGATTCGATTTCAGCTGAATTCTCGACTAATGCAGGAATACAGTTGTACTATGAGATAATTTGGATGAAGATGTAAAGTACATTCTAGTGGGTAAATTGCTGAACATGTTACATGTTAATGGTCCATGTACATGACTGCCTTGTGCTCACTTAGAACTTCACAGAGTTGGCCCAAGAGCATGCGAGCTCAAGAAGGGAGTACCAGCCTCTAGGGCTGTGTTTCAAGGCTGAGGCACCTCAGGATCTTCTGAAAACACAGGTAAAGAGGAGGAGCCCTCTTCCAAGAAAGGTAAGCAGCAAAGCCAAGATGCAGACACCTTGTACCCCAGCAAGCCCAAGCTAGGCAAATGTAACTGAACTTGACACAAACTCAAGATCTGGACCATCACTGCATGGCTTTTCCTGGGGAGATGTAAACTAGTGTCTGCTCACCCAAGATAGGACCCCAACAACAGACAAAAGAGTCAATACTCAAGTCTAGCTCGGTGAGCTGTTGAGTTTAATTTGGTGTTACTTATAGGTGCATAGGTGAGAGGTTCCTTGTAGGTGGCTCTAAACAGCTGTCCCTCCAAAGGAGTCTTCTCCAGCCTACCCATCAATTGTTAACTGCTTCCGTATCTTTAGAGAGGGATGGAGCCTTGCATACTGTGTTACTTTTCCTGCCACAAAGCAATGTTAGTGGATCCCATCGTATGTGGGTCTCCTGTGAGAGGTCACAGCTATTCCAATTTCTAGAGCCACAGTCGAGCCGTGATCAGGGGACAGCATTTTATGAGGAAAATGTATTTACGTGGAAAATACCCCTAACTGTCCCTTCAAAATCTTGCTGGCTAAGTACTTAAAACTTCAGTGCAACTGCAATCACCAGGGACTGCTGCCCAGATACAGATCCCAGTCCAGGAGGTATGGGCTAAGGCCTGAATTTCTGCATTCCTCGCAAGTTTTGCCATGCTGCTGCTGCTGCTGCTGCTGCTGCTGGACTGTGGAGTGACAGGGAGATTCAGAACTCTATTTCCATAACGTCTTGGGGCTAACCCTCTATCCTACCAGTGGAAGGGAAGGAAGGGGTGAGGCTCTTAGGCCATCTCACTTTTTCTCCCCCTTCCGAATCCAGCCTTTGCTTCCAGACCTCAAAAGCAAGAAGAGCAAGAAGGCAAGCTCAATCAGGACATCAAGGTGCCTGCCATTGCTACCTGCTGCTCACAAGGTGAGTATCTTGGCTCCCACCTTACAGCCCCTCCTACAGGGGACAGCACCAGGGCAAGCGGAGTAGTCCAAAACTTGAGGTCTACAGAAATTCTCCCCCA
>CABHPH010137505.1:9587-33456 GCA_902168325.1 Peromyscus nudipes
GTGTGTGTGTGTGTGTGTGTGTGTGTGTGTGTGTGTGTGTGTTTCAGGGGACAGGGTTGGGTGAACAAGTAGCTGACCATTGTCAGTTCAAACATCTTAAGACCTTTTTTCTTTACCTTTAAGGTATTAATTAAGCTAGTAAGGATGTCAATCAGAGGAAGGTTAGCTTTTGCTGATGGGATAACCTTCCATAATAAGTATGGAAGAGGTTGGATGGGAGCTAGATGAGGTTTAGAGAAGACAGGCCATAGAGGACTCCTACTTTGTGGATGGGTTTTCCATAAAGACTGCAATCTTGACTGCTAGCTCTGCCCTAGTTTCTAGGAAAACATGATGTCCCAGGGAGATGACTGAACACAGACTCCAGGCTTTTCACCTTGAATAAGTATCTCATATAACTAAGACTTACTCTTGAATAGTTGGGTTCTCTTCCTGATGATGGTATCTTTCAACTTTATACAAATGTATGTACTTTCTTACATTGAAGGCTGTTAAATATACAATGTTACTTTAAATTGAGGTATGTAGTTAACATTATCAGAATTAATCAAAGAACTGATGTGCTGAATTTCATAAGGTTATTATGAATTACTTAAAATTTTGCACTTGTATTTTTAAAAGATAAAACTTAATATGTATTTCTCATCCTCTGATTTTCAAAGGCTGTTTCTCTTTATGATTCCAT
Source organism: Peromyscus nudipes (assembly GCA_902168325.1). Classification (NCBI taxonomy): domain Eukaryota; kingdom Metazoa; phylum Chordata; class Mammalia; order Rodentia; family Cricetidae; genus Peromyscus; species Peromyscus nudipes. The sequence goes on from CABHPH010137505.1 coordinate 10,273, forward strand.
TGTATTTTCACAGCATCCTTGTGTACCCTGTCAGATTCCCCCTGAAGGAAATGCTGAGATGAAGTTAAAAGTACAAGAAATTTATATTTATTGAGGGAAATTCCTGCTAAAGATGAAGTGGAAGATTTTATCTGTATCTCTATCTATCTCTGTGTGTGTATTATTTCTTTGAGAATTTTATATAGAGTATATTGGTTATATTCACCCCAACTCCTCCCCCTAACTCCTCTCAGATTTACTCCTAACACATAACTTTATGTACTGTTTTTTTTTTTTAAATTTTAAAACAACCCATCAACCCCAATTTGTGCTGATCATATAGTCCTGAGTGAGGCCTTGTGAGGAAGAGGGGAAGACTGCCAGGGGATACACCCTTAAACATAACTGATCTTCCCTGTCTAGAAGCCATCAGTTGTCCACAGCTAAGAGGAAGACATGTTACAAAAACCATCAACATTTCTAGTCATCATAGAAAGGTAATTGTGATGATTTGAAAGAAAATGACCCCCAAAGGGAGTGGCACTATTAGGAGGTGTGGCCTTGCTGGAGGAAGTGTTTCACTGTGGAGGCTGGCTTTTAGGTCTCTTCTGCTCAAGCTTTCCTCAGTGCGACTGTCAGTCGACTTCCTGTTGCCTGCAAGATGTAGCACTCTCAGCTCCAGCACCACGTCTGCCTGCACACCGCCGTGCCCCCCTTCATGATCATAATGGACTGAATCTCTGAAACTGTAAGCAAGCCAGCCTAGTTAAATGTTTTCTTTGTAAGAGTTGCAGTTTTCATGGTGTCTTTTCACAGCAATAAGACAGCAATTAAAGTCACAATAAAATATTACCTCACACCTGTTAGGTTGGCCTCTATCAAAAAGATGAGAATCGGTTGGAGTGACAGTTCAGTCAGTAAGCTTGAGGATCCAAGTTCAGTCCCAGGAATCTGAATAAGAAGCCAGGTGTGGCAGCTCACACTTGTAATTATGTAATCCTAGCAACTGAGAAATAGTGACAGGAAGGTCTCTGGGGCCCCCTAGACAGCCAGCTTAGCCTCATCAGTGAGCCCCAGTTCCTGGTGAGAGACACTGTCTCAAAAAAACAAGGTAGATGGTACCTAAGGTTGACCTTTAACCTCCACATGCATGTGCACACATGTGTTCACAAATGAACACACACACACACACACACACACACACAAACACACACACACAAGATGAGGATCTAGAGAAAAGAAAACCCATGTAATACTTTGTTGAAATGTATATTGGTACAGACATTTTTAGAAATCAATGTGAAGATTCCTCAAAACCCTTAGAATGACTACTATATGGTCCAGTATTCTCACCAGCAGCTCTTGAAGGGATCTCTGCACTCTGCACAATAGTCAAGATTGGAAAACAATCTAAATGTCCATAAAGTGATGAATAATTAATGTGCTGGTTAGGATTTTTTTTTTTTGTCAATCTGGTACAAACTAGAGTCATCTGGGAAGAAGAAAACTTAATTGAGGGTTTTTCTCCATTGAATTGGTCTGTTGGCAAGTCCATGGAGCATTTTCTTTCTGTTTTAAAATTTTATTTTTAAAAAAGTTTTTATTTCATTTTACATACCAATCTCAGTTCCCCCTTCCTCCCCTTCTCCCGCCCCCTTCACCTCCCTGAATCCACTCCTCAGAGAGGGTGAGGCCTCCCTTGGGGAGTTAACAAAGTCTGGCATACTAAGTTGAGGCAGGACCAAGCCCCTCCTCCCTGTGTCAAGACTGAGCAAGGTATCCCACCCTAGGCAGTGTGTTCCAAAAAGCTGTTTCATGCACCCCGGATAAGTCCTGGTCCCACTGCCAGGGCCTCTCCAAACAGATCTAGCCACATAACTGTCACCCACATTCAGAGGGCCTAGTTTGGTCCCATGCATGTTCCCCAGCTGACAGACCAGAGTCCATGAGTTCCCACCTGTAGCTAGAGTTTTCCTGCCGGGCCCACAATCAGGACAAATCTCTGTCACCCACCAGTCCCACAGCTGCTCAGACCCAACCAAGTAAACACAGAGACTTATATTGCTTACAAACTGTATGGCCGTGGCAGGCTTCTTGCTAACTGTTCTTATATCTTAAATTAATCCATTTCTATAAATCTTCACATGCTGTTTGTCATGGCGGCGGCTGGCAGTGTCTCCTCAGCCTTCCACTTCCCAGAATTCTCTCCTCCTTGTCCCGCCTATACTTCTTCCTGCCTGACCACTGGCCAATCAGTGTTTTATTCATTGACCAATAAGCAACATGTTTGATATACAGACCATCCCATAGCACCCACCAACTTGGGTCAGCTGTCTCTGTGGTTTTCCTCATCATGATCTTGACCTCACTTGGAGCATTTTCTTGATTAATGATTGTTGTGGGAAGTCCCAGATCACTATGGATGGTTTCACATCTGGATAGGTGTCCCTGGGTGGTATAGGAAAGCAGGCTGAACAAGCCAGTAAGCAGCATTCCTCCATTGCCTCTACTTCCTTTGTTGGCTTCCCTTGATAATGGACTATACACTGTAATCAGAAATAATCCCTTTCTCTCCCTAGGCTGCATTTGGTCAGTGTTTTATCTCAACAAGTGAAAATAAACTAGGACAAATGAATTTGAACTGTACACACACACACACACACACACACACACACACACACACACTCACACACAAAACTAGAAAACTATTCAGCCTTAAAGAACATGAAACACTGTCATTCTGAGCAGTATGAATGAATCTAGAGGGCATTTTGTAAGAAAAACCTGACACAGAAGGAGAAGAACTGTATCATGGTACTCATATGCAGAATCTAAAATAGTCAACTCATAGCAATAGAGAGTAGAATAATGGGTACCAGAGGCTGGGGATCGTCGTCGTTAGGAGAGATGGAAGGGGAGAAGTAATGAGTACTAAATATTACCTAGGAGTGATTTCTGGTGTTACTCTGTACATTGTGATGTTTACAACTGCTAACAATGCATTGTATGTTTAAAATGGTTAATAGGATTTTAACTGTTTCATCACAAAAACATGATTTCTCATGGTGCAGTGTGGCTCTGAGTAAGTTCCTACTAGACTGGTGGGGAGATCCTGAATGAAAAGCAATGGTCAGAGGAAGTTTGTGACAAGCAGAAATACTCTGGGTCTAATTTCACTGCCCTCCTAAGGTGTCATGTAGAAGCAACATGGGGAGGGGATGGCCCTGGGATCCAGATCCTTAACATGTGGCAGCTCTGAGACTAGAGAGATAGCTCAGCACTTAGGAGTGCTGTGCCATTATGAGGACTGGAGCTCAGACCTAAGGCTTGTGGTGACTGGAGAATTAATTGGGTTTTCTGGAAAGAAAAAAAAAAGAAGAAATGAAACAAAACAAAACCAGAATCAAATAAACAAAGGAAGTGAGTGCCATGTTCTGGGGGACACTCTGCCTCAAAAGGAGTAGGTGATAAGTAATTAAGGAAGACACCCAATGCCCTCTTCTGGCCTCAGCATACAAACACATGTGTGCATACACACAGCAAACAGACAAAAAATTAATAAATCCTTAAAAGTGTGAAGTGTGGAGGAGACCTCTACTTCTCCTTGGAGGTATTTTCTTTTTAAGGGAGATTTTTTTACCCACAGTAATTCTCGTCCATCTTACATGGTGACACAGAGCAGGCTCTATTATGTGATTTAGTGGCATATTTTAGTTTTCTTAGTTGTCTTTTTTTGGGGGTGGGGGGCGGCACAAGTCTCTGTATAACTCTGGCTGGCCTAGAAGTCACTATGTAGACCAGGCTGGCCTTGAATTCACACAGAACAGCCTATCTCTTTCTCCCAAGTGCTGGAATTAAAGGTGTTCACCCTCCACATCTGGCTTTGCTTGTCTTTTAATGTAGTTTTTGAAGTATTTTTGAAAAATCATTGGTGATGGTGATTTAAACATGGATACCACCTATAACCTGCTTTGCTTTGGATCAGTCTGGGTCTCTGGACTAGATGTGGAATACATTGATCTTCTTCTGAAATCAGCCTAGCTCCATGCTTTACCAATATGAACCAACTGAAGTATCATCCTCTTGGCTTTAAGAGTTTAGGCAACTTCCACCCTTCCCTCTGATACTTCAATTATGACAGATCATCAGACAGAATCAGGTTTAGAAGCTGTGGTAGTTTGGATGAGAACACTCCTTACAGGTCTCATAGGTTCCATAGGTCCCCATATATTTTAATACTTGGTCCCTAGCTGGTAGGAATGTTTGGGAAGGATTAGAGGGTGTGCTTTGGGGGTGGGTTTTGTGGTTTCAAAAGCCCGGGCCATTCCTGGCATGTTCTCTCTGCCTCACGCTTATGGATCAGCTACTTCGGCACCATGCCTCCCTGCATGTTGCAATGCTCCCTGCCATGATGGTCATGGACTCTCATTAAACCTCAGAAACTGTGAGCCTCAAATAAACTCTTTGTTCTTTAAGTTGACTCAGTCATGGTGGCTTGTCACAGCAATAGAAAAGTTGGTAAGACAGAAGCATTCTGCAAAATAACTTACTAGTATTTGTCAGTTTTAAAACCACAAAAGACAAATTTGATGAACTACTGGAGACTGGAGGAGATAAAGGAGGAAAACACTACGTAATGTGGGACCTTGAATGGGACTTTGGGATAGAAAAATGATCATTAGTAGATTAACCAGTGAATTTAAAAACGTCTGTAGTTAATAGTACTATGCCATCCTACTGTGTTAACTGTGATGAGGTATTGAAGTGTCGAGGTATTAATATTAGTGAAATCTGAATGGTGTGTGTGTGTACAGAACTTCTATATTATTTTTGTAACTTCTGTTTTTTAAAGATTTTTTTTTTAAATTACGTGTATGTCTGTAGGAAGTATATCTATGTGTAAGTGTAGGTACCCAAATTGTCCAGAAGAGGGAGTCAGATCACCTGGGGCTGGAGTTACAGTCTGTTGTGAGCCACCTGACTTGGTTACTGGGAACTGAACTCAGGCTCTCTGCAGGGGCAATATGAGCTTTTAACTGATGAGCTATCTCCCAAGTCTCTATTTGTGTAATGTTTATTTAAGTCTGAAATTAGTTAAAAAAAAGAGTTAAAAAAATTCTGACTATCTTGATAACATCGTGCTGAGAAGCCTAAGTTAGGTTTAGGAAGAAAGCCTTAGAGAAATGAACCATGGGAGATGCCACATGGATGAGTGAAGCCTTTTTGCATCATCTGGCCCAATATAACCTACAAGTGACTCTACCCCATGCAATATGAGCCTCTCAGTTGAGCCTCACCTGAATTCTAGGCTGCAGAACCATGAGAATTTATGTTACAGTTGCCAAGGTATTGGTTTAGGGATATTTTGTGGTGCCACTATAGATAGCTGGGACATTAGAGGACCAGCAATAGCAGCTCAGATAATTCCATAGACTTCCTTCTCCCTGGACTGGGGCTGTTGGAAAACACGGTTCATCTCAACATTTGAAAAATGATGGCTTTTGCTGTGATATTATTTGATGTGGTCAAAGGACTGTTGGTTTTCCAAGAGCATCTTCACTGACTTATCTCAAGCCAGGATGTCCATCCTTCAGGTAATTCATTAAGGCAGCACCAACCAAAGGAAGTATCTGTAGTGGCAGTAGCAACAATTTTTAGAGCTCCTCTACAAATATAAAGGTCTGGTTAAGTCTGTTAATCAGTGAACAGATTCGTATCAGTCAAGATCCTTAGTTATAAACAGCAGAATCTATTGTAGGAAAAGGATGTATTAAAAAGACATCCCCAATTAAGAGAGCAGGCTACTTCCTCTCTCCGGGCCTGGAAGACAGCCAGAGAACTTGTTTTGATGTAGTGATGGAGCAAGTAGTCAGGAGAACTTCCAACACTAGTATGGATAAGCTACTGGAAATCCCACTGCTAATAATGTCCGCCTTGTACCTCCTATGTTGCCTGAGCCTTACTCCTAGAAACAAGAACCTGGTTCTTGTCTCAAGAACATGGCTTCTGCACTATGCCACATTATTTTGTATCTTTTCTGCTTCCTAAGATTTGAGTGACTGTATGTCTTCAAACTACAAGATAGAAGATGCTGTCTGTGAGGAATTCTGGGAAATGTAGTTTCCCCTCTTTTGTAGCCAATACAGCCCATCAGAAAGTTTATTTATTTGTTTGTTTGTTTATTTATTTATTGCTTCAATATTGGGGATAGAATCCAGGCTTCACAGATTCTAGGCAACTCCTCTATGACCAAGCCACACCCCTAGCCTGAAGTGGACCTCAGAACAGATTGTGGGTAAATCAATTTGTGGCGGTGGTTGCTACATTGCCTTGTCTTCGTTTGACACAATAGGTTATTTTCATAAAATGATGATAATTTTTTCTTTCCCATTTTTTCACAGGACTTAAAAACAATTGCTTATATACTGACAAAATAGTGATAAAATGTCTAAAATTATAATAGTAATAAATAACACCATAAACCATCACACTATATATGCCCACCATGTTATTCATATGACAAATATTGCATGCTAAAATTGAATGCTAAGGTAATACAAATCAATGCTAAAAATCCATTACTTAGGCAAAATAAAATTCAGTATTAATGTCAATAAAAGTTAACATTCTAATTGGACATAATAATATTTGATTTTTTGTTGCATAATATGTAACAGTATTTGGGTTTAGTTCATTTCCTCTTAGTAGCCAAGAACTTACTCAGGAGATAGACTATCTGGCTCTATGCAGACTTTCTAAGTGATACCAGGTTAGTTTAACAATGTATTTGCATTTCTTCTTGCAAATCAAAGATGATAGTGCTATCTACCATGTAGAACTGTTATGAAGATTACATGAGCAAATGCAGGAAAGTCAGGTGCATAAAGTATATGTACTTATCCTAGTCCATTTAGCATTGCTACAACAGAGATCTGACACTAGTTTGTTTATAAAGAATAGAAATTCTTTTCTCACCATCATGGAGCCTGAAAAGTTCAAAGTCAAAGAATTGCCTGATGGCTACATCTTTCACACTGCAGAAGAAAGAGCCCATTCCCACAACTCCTCCTTGCAGAGGAATTAATCAGAGTCCTCAATTCGTAACACCTCAAACACTGCCCTACCTTCCAACAATGTTGCTTTGGGAGATTAAGTTTCAAACTCGTAAGTATGGGGACACAGGTTTGGAGCACAGCAGCACTCCATAAATGGTAGTTTGCAGTTGGAGAGAATCAGAGACTGTCAGTGAAGTCCCTTATCTTCCTGAGGCAGGAGGCCTGCCTTTGTTACTCAGCTTTTTAGGGCTGATTCTTTGATCTCTCTGTTTATTTCCTGCTGTGTAGTCATCTCTAATTAGAAGGATGTATGATTAATTTCCACTTTAGGATTGATCTCTACTTACGAACACACAGTTTAGGATTTGTGTTTTTGTAGGATCATGAAGTTCTTTCTACACTCTTGATTTTAGGAACTGGACTTCACTTGAGCTCAGGGGTCTGCCTTAATTATCACTTCTTGATTGTGGCTTTACAAAGAATAGATACAGTCTTTAGTGCCAGGCAGAGGTGGGATCAAATATTGTCTCCATCATTTACTGGGTTTGACTCTTAAGTAAATAATTTTGCCTCTGCAAATCTTGCATTCACATGTGAAAGGGGGTTGTTAATACTCTGTTCAAAAGGCTTGAAAACCAAGTGATACTGGATGATGTACCACACCATCCTCAGGTCGTAACAGTGTATTTTGGTGAATTCCACTCCACGCACTGTGTTCTCTGCTAAGGTAAATGTTGCCTTTGTCTTTGTTCTAATAACATGAGGAATGGTAGGGGGTGGAGCCTGGACTTTGAGTTGGTTCTGGCCCCAGAAACCCCCTGGATGTTGTTGTTTCAGTCTTTGTTTTAGGTCAAGGAAAATAAATTCACCTTGTTCTCGCATGTGTTTATTTTCTCAGAAGCTGACTTAGCTCAGATTCTTGGAACAGACTGTTCAGCTTAGTGATGTTCTGCTTGAGAAGTTTAGCTGTCTCTCTCCATTGAGCAGGTTCCTCCTAGGTCTCTTGCATGGGTAGATACTTAACTTCTTCCTAATAGGTTAACAAATACATTTCTCCCAGGGTGCTGAAAGACTTTGTGTAACTTGCAAGACTCTAAATGGAACCCTAGTATGGTTGCATAATTATAGCATAGTAATTATTATAGTGCTGGTGTTTACTATTTGGTTTTAGTGCAGAGACCCCAAGAGGTTGAGTTTCAGTGCCCAACAAATTTACGTTTAATCCTAAACTGTGGAAAATGGAGAAAATTGTATCCAAAGTTTTAAATGTGCCTTGAAACTACTCACCAGTGCCTTCAACTTTTGTGCCACTGAACAGTGCCAGAAATGGCAGTAACGCCCTCTTACATGGTTTCCTATGCTAGTAATGGCAGTATTTTCATAATGGTATCCATTTATACTTGTACCTTGACATAAACTGTGTCTATAGAATGATGATAACAATAATATTTCTCTCAAAGTGTGCTATGAAAGCAGAAATAATTGGCATATACAAAGTGTTCATAACAGGACCTATCACAATAATCTAAATAAACAACTATTGTTAGAAGCAATAATTTGAATGTAACTATTATCTATAAAGGGGGATGAGTGGATATTTGTACTATGGATAATATTCGAATATTATATTATTTGTTGTTCACCCCAGCCGTGGCTGGTCAGCGCTCTTCCAGGGTGATTGCTGCATATTTTTAACATTATTTTGTTTTTTGTGCTCTCCCTTACTTTTTGCATCAAACTTAGCTCCAGGCTCACCTTGTGTTTTCTCTGCCATAGCTCTCGAGTTAGCCAGTTTTTGAAGAGATCTTGATTTCCTCTTTGGAGAATGCTGTTAGAGATCAAGGAATAAGTTCTGGATGACACTGTATGTTGTTTCAGAGACTTCTTTTATTATGCCAGCATTTGCTAGATAAATCATTGACCTGAGTTCGTCTGGGAGGCACCAAACAAAATGTGTGTACTGGCTAGAGGTTGATTATGCCCCAAAGGATACCCTGAAGAGAGAAATCAGTAGAAGAGATGGAGGGTATTTGTATAGATAGTGTGAGACAAAGATTTTATAGTGAGTAACAGTCAAATGATTCCTGGCTTGTTTAGAACTGTTTAGCCTTTCATTGTGTTTTTAGATACTGCTATGAAACAAATTGTCCCAGAACTGACTAGTTTATGGGATGATAATTGTTTATCACTCTTTTGTTTAGAGTGGGTTAATGATGTAGGGAAAGGCTCAACTAGCGGGTTCTAGTGTCTTTCATTCAGTTTTAGGCATGGGTAGGTACAGCAGGATCTTACTTTGTTGGGTCCAGATACATATCTTTTCCCTCATTTCCTTTCTTCCTGTAGTCTTAGGGCTTCTCCATGCATTCCCTTTGTGTGGTTAGTTTGGCTTCCCTGTCACATGGCAGTCTCAGAACGGTTGGTTTGCTTTCTAGTAACTCAAGGCCCCAGTGCAGGCCCCCCACTGGATGAAGCAGGGGGGACTCCCACCTTTTCTGACCTAGTTTTCAAATGTGTTTGTACAGGAATCTGTTGGTGATAAGTGAGTCACAGGTGACTGCAGTTCAGGGAAGAGGGCACAGACTTGTCTATTGATTGGTGGAAGATTTGAACAAGTGTGTGGGAAAGTCTTGTTTTAGTCATCTCTGGGGGAAAAGTTCTGCCCCAAGTTCACCCATGCTTCCAAAACTTAACAGCATTTGGAAATGTTTTCTGGACTCGTAAAAGCTGGAATCTGATGCCCTGAAAACAAACAGTTGCTCTCTGCTGTCATTATCTAGCCCTGCTTCCCCATCTTCACTCTCAATCCCTTCCCTGTACATAACCATTCTTCTGCTTCTTTGTCTCGTTCTTTGTTTCCTATTGATTTGCGTACGAATTTTGGCACAGGCCTTTAATCTCAGCACTTGGGAAGCAGAGCCAAGTAGAACTCTATGAGTTCCAGGGCAGCCTGGTCTACATATCAAGGTCTAGGCTAGCCAGGGTTACGTAGTGAGAGCCTGTCTCAAAACAAAACGACCAAAATGAAAATTAAAAAAAAAAAAAAGCTGTTTGCACTTAGTCCGGTTAAAACATTCCAAGTAAACAAATAATAAGATGAAAAAGCAGAGATCCAAGTGAATGGCAGCACAAGGGCGAATGGCCAATGGTGGGAAAACCAGCCGGGGACAGCGAGTGTGTGAGAGCACACACAGGGGACTGGAGAAGGTTGCAGAGTGACTCTGGGAAGAGAGAAGAATGGGGAGTTGCACTGGTGTGCGAGCTCTCACAGAACATGGAATGAGAGGTGAATGTGGGCTTAGGGGTATCCCTAAGCCACTAAGATTACACGTAAGAGGCTTCCATAGCACTTGTCAGACCTGTAGTGGGTCATGTGACCAAAAAAACCTCCTCCCAGTCACATGCTAAAGAGACTTCTGGTTCTGGAAAACTTGCTCAAAGCCACATTCAGGACTCTGGCAACTTGAGGCCACTCATTCATTACTATAAATTGCTATAAACTAGACTTGATATCTGTGGCCTTTTGTCCACACTCTTGTTCCTAGTTCTGGGAACTATTATGGGGTTCCTTTCTTATAAGCGTGTCCCACTAGCATTCATTCATTCCCCTTTTTTTTGTGCCCTCATCTCCTCATCCTTCGTGTTTTCCAGTCACACACACACACACACACCACACCTCAGAGAAAAAAGAGAACACCAGTGGGCTTTGTTCCTTTACACACACACACACACACACACCCCACATCCCTCAGAAAAAAGAGAAAACCAGTGGGCTTTGTTCCTTTGATCCTTAGGTATCTCGGTTTATGAAAGCTTCATAAAGCCTCTGGGCCAATTTCCTCCTCCAGCCGCGAGATGGCGACCCTGCCTAAAGAACGCACTGAAAGGCTAGCACCTTCCAGTCTGTTCTCTGTCAAATGCAAATATCACTTGCAAACCCCACCCCAGCCTATGAATAAAAGCTTCCAAAACTCCTTTTGTCTGGGGACACACAGCTTCAGTAGTTTCTATTTTCTTACCCAAGGACTGCCCCACAGTGGGTCTCTCTATGTCCTTCCATTCCTTCCATTAAATAGCTATAGGATCATCCCCTCTCCTTTGTTTCCCCTTTCCCTTTCCTGCTGAATGTCAGAATAGCTTCTTCATTATCTCCCATTTCCCCAGCTTGCAGTGCTGTCTGTTCTCTGAAGTGCTGTTTGCTCCTTGATAGAATTTTTTTTTGTTCCAGCAATTTATTATAAATTATAAACAAGTACTTTTGGAATGCCATACATTTAATGCTATGGTTTGTAATTTGGAATAAGTATCTCTGTCCTAATAATTTATCATAGGCTACTATAAATAAAACATGTAAGGGAATCTTGCAAATGCACATACTGCTGGTGGTATGGGCTTTTGAACATAAACAGGCAGTAAACACATTCAGACAGGTCTGAAACTAGCTAGCCTTTCTCTCTGGAAGTAGAGTTGTTTTTCTAGCTGATTTTTTCCCATAGTGGGTCAAGTCCTATTTTTATTCTGAGGATTACTGGTCACCAGTGTCCATTTACTCTGCAAGAAAAAGACCATTTATGAAACCTAATGTAGATCCACATAATGAACTATAAACTCACACTTTTATTTGCAAATACAGCCTCAAACTTGAGATATATAGGCTGACTAATCATTCACAGGTTTTGCTTGGCTCATTTTCTTTGTCTGTAAAAAAAGCAACAGATTTGCATTTGACAAAGAACGACTTGTTTTCTAGCTCAGCTAGATGGAACATTGAGCTAGCTTATGTTAGCCTTGGGAAAGCTAGATGTTGAATAGCCTCGGGTGTTTGCCTTTCTGGACTGGGGGAAGGTCAAGGCAGCTGAAGGAAAGTTTTGTCCAGCACGTCCTCAGCACTGGGGTAGGGGGTCCTGCCATTGTTTAGCTTCCCTTTGTCTCTGCACCTCTTGCATCTGGAACAGATGATGTTTGTCTGTCTGACTTCTTGCCCATATGCTGTTATCCACCCCCCCAAACACACTCTCACCTCAAAGGAGAAGAGAGAATTTAATCTATAGCCAAATATGAGTGGCCACAGCAACGCAGCCCAGGAACGCAGATTTAACTTGCTTCAAACTCCATATGATAACAGTTTGATGAAATTTCATAGTTAACAGAAAAAACAACAAATTTCAAATGCATTGATAGAAACACCTGTAAAACGGGGCAATCTATTATAGACTGCAAGGGCCATCTGACCACACTTTTGTTTGGTGGAAGTCAGTGATCTGTGAAGTTAATACATCCCAAAGGGTTTCACCCGACAGTCACAAGGATGCTAGGTCAGACACAGATTGGGCAAACAATGCCTACTAAGGAGGTTAAAGATAACCCAAGATAAGTTGTAATTAGGCTCTGGACCTGTTAACATTCAAACCTCCACAATCATTGAGTTCTAATAGTCAATCAGCCTTACAGAAGGCTCAGTGTAAGGTTCATTTGGTTTCTGGGGATTTTTGTTCACACTGTCAAAAACTGGAAGGACATTATACTGCCATCTGGCTGACTGGTCCAGGGGTGACTGTACCACTATTGACCAGTTCTCATAAAAAATAAACTAAAGCATGGAGAATTTAATACAGGTAATTAGAACTCAAGGAAGAGAAGAATTGTGAAAATTCGGAGGACAATCAGGCAAACCAGAGATTTACTGGGGCCAAGGGGTCATTATTCTCCCTGGGCTAGAGGGAACCAAGGAAAGAAGTAATAAATGAGCCCAGGAGCTGACATTCAGAGCATGGCACACTGGAAGACCTGGCTTCACCAGCCTGGGCCACAGGAAAAGATCTTCTCTAGCTGAGATGCTCAAGGCAGAGCAGGAGGGAGAAAATTTGGCTTTCTGAGGCACTGGCTTTCTTTCTAGTCATCCATTAATGTCTCCATCAGCCACATTCACCAGAAAGTAGCTGATGGGAGCTTGGGAAATAATCCCTACAGAGACTGCCCTAGATACAAAGCAACTAGTGTTGGATCTGGAGTCCGAGGGTCCAGATTTACAGTTCTGCTTTACCATTCACCAATCATATTACTTTTGGCAAGTGGCCTTATCATCTTCCATCACAAATTCCTCACCTCTTGCACAGGGAAGTCACACAGCTGTTAGGAGGTTTGGGAGCTTGTTCTTAGCATTATTGTGTCCACTGCTGATATCAGACCTTTCCTCTTAATCATTTTAAGCTAAAAACTGTCCTTTAAGTCAGAAATCACTTCACCATTTCTCGAACCTATTGGATGCTTTCTAGGGCCCTACTCACCAAAGCCTGAGTAGAATCTACTTCCCAAGAGGTGCAGGCATTAAGTACTGTGGTGGTTTGAATGAGACTGTCCCCGATAAGCTCAGGCACTTGAATACTTAGTCCTCTGTAGATGGGATGTTTGGCCAGGCTTGGAAGGTGAGGCCTTGCTGGAGGAAGCATATCACTGGAGGTGGGCTTTGAGAGTTTAAAGCCTCATGCCCTTCCAGTAATCTCTCTGTCTACTCCAAGCTTGCATTTGAGGGTGAGAACTCTCAGCTCCCCAAACAGATACCTGCTGTGGGATGGTCTGTATGTCAAACATGTTGCTTATTAGTCAATAAATAAAACACTGATTGGCCAGTGGTCAGGCAGGAAGAAGTATAGGCGGGACAAGGAGGAGAGAATTCTGGGAAGTGGAAGGCTGAGCCGGAGACACTGCCAGCCGCCACCATGACAAGCAGCATGTGAAGATGCCGGTAAGCCACAAGCAATGTGGCAAGGTATAGATTTATAGAAATGGATTAAGATATAAGAACAGTTAGCAAGAAGCCTGCCACGGCCATACAGTTTGTAAGCAATATAAGTCTCTGTGTTTACTTGGTTGGGTCTGAGCGGCTGTGGGACTGGCGGGTGAGAGAGATTTGTCCTGACTGTGGGCCCGGCAGGAAAACTCTAGCTACAGATACCAAAATTTATTTCACTCAGAAAATGAACTTCTTTTTATAAAAACTAGAAATTAATGGTGCTTGTAGATTCTCCTTCGTTATTAAAACAGGAGAATTCATCCACTTCTCTATTTCATGACACGATGTGTCTTTACAGGTGTAAATCCAATGTACCAACTGCTTCCAATGGAACCAGGATAAGAAACTACTTCAACATCCATTTCTTAGGTTACAATAGATCTGTGCAATCCATTCTTAGAGTTTTTTTATTGTTGTTAACTTGGAATATTTACATATATATATATGAATATAAAGAGCCAGGTAAAGTGTTATCGGAGTATAGTATTTTGGTCTAGTCCTGTGTCATTGGTATGTTTCTACATATTTTCTCCACATAGTCTTATTTTTAAAATTTAATGAAAAATTCTTCATGTTCTTCAAAGTTGTATTTTATAGGTAACAACTATGACATCAGTTTTTACCTGATGCTCTCTTTATCATAACTGTGAGGTGATGTCTCTGTCCCCAGAACTTAAGCCCCCTGGTACTAAGAGAGACTGTTTTTGATCTTTTTATAGTTTCAAGACCAGTTGCTATGGATCAAATCTAGTACTTCATATGCACTCTACCAGTGAGCAGTGAACCTGGCCATACCAGTCTTTTTTTTTTTTTTTTTTATCAGTAACAATAACTATTTTCTAACAGGTAATTTTCCTACTGCTTCAGTATTTTCCTCTCAGAAAACACAAGTTTTAGAACTGGATCACTTGGCCCTTTCTCTTCCTGTCTCCTCCCAGTTCAAAATGCTTGCACCTCTTAATGGCCAGCATCCTCTTGGATCTGCAGTTGGGCTCGACACACTCAAGCCTGAGCACAATCTTCTTTGTGGTTTTGGCCTTCTTTCGGAAAACTGACTTTGTCTGCCCACCGTAACCGTTCTGCTTCCGGTCGTAGCGCCGCTTCCCTTGGGCGTAAGGGAATCCTTGCCCTTCTTATACTGGGTCAATTTGTGAGGCTGATGCTTGCCACATTTCTTACAGAAAGTCCTCCAGGTTTTAGGTACGGTGTCTATGTGATGAAAACGAGAGACCCGGCGTCGAGATCGCCGCTTCCACCGCACGAGCCGAACAGGAAAGGGCGAACCTGGCCATACCATTCTTAATGCTTACCAATACTTGGAAATCACTCAGGGAGCAAATTCATTGTTCTGTTTTATTGCTTGGATTCTGGAGTTGCCTGTAGACTGTCTCTTTATTATTTTCCATTGTGTAACTTAGATTAAGCAGAGTACCAACAACAACCTCCACAACTTGGCCAGAGAAAAATTCTAAAGCAATTAAAGTAAAAACATGAGAAGTTAAGTGGAATAGAATTATGACAAGAAAAATGGAATTTTGAAGCAGTGTACATGGTAAATGAAGAGGTGAGACAAATGGACAGTAATATAACAAAAGAGTAGAAGATACTCTGAGTGTTTCTAGCTGAAACAATTCTAAAGAAAGCATGAGTTTAGGTTCATAAAATGAAACCAATGAAAGAGAGTGTGACCTTGGCAGTGGGAAGAGTTTCATGCCTCACTTCATGATGTGAAAACAATCTTGGCTTTACTGGCCAAGCCAGACTTGTCAACTCTAAAGGCTCCAGAGCCATCTGTGGGAAGAACTCCAGTGCAGAAGGCCTCACTGCTGTGAGATAAAGGGTGAGAACCAGCTTAAATCCATTTTCCTTAAAGCCTCCTCTTAGACATGAGTATTTAAGGGACAGATCACTGCACAGTAGATGGTCTCTTGGAGAAAACACTGAGTCCAATTTCCTTTCTATAGATCTGTAAACTTAGATTTTCAAGAAAAGTTATAATTCGATGGTGTGATAGAGAGAGATTCTTTCTTGGCAGCACATTCTGATGAGGAGGTCTATCCAACTAAAGATCTCACTCTCTAATTACTGAACAAGTCTCTTCCTTGAATATGTGGTTTAAGAATTGACACAGGTATATTTAATCTGTTCTAGGAAGTCACTTATCTTCCTTGGAACTATTCCTTAGTTTCTTTGTATATTGTGGTCTGTCATGTGTATGTCAGAGATCAACATGTATGACTTCTTCAATTGCTCTCCACATTTTTTTCAAGATTTCCTTTAATTTTTAGGGGTGGATGTTACCATGTATCTTTGTGTATATGAATATAGGTGTCCATGGAAGCCAGAGATATTGAATCTACCTGGGGGCTGGAGTTGCAGTTGGATACTTTCCTGATGTAGGTCCTAGCATCAAACTGCAGTTCTCCACAAGAGTATTGCAAGCTGTTAACTGCTGAGCCATCTTTTTAGCCTTCTACCTTACTTTCTGAGACAGGGTTTCTCACTGAACCTGGAATTCAATGATTTGGTTAGACTGGTTGGCCAGCAAGCCCCAGGAATCCTTCTGTATCTTCCATGCCAATGGAAAGATGATGTGCCCAACTTTTATGCAAATGCTGAAGATTAAACTCATGTCTTCATGTTTGCGCAGCAAGTACTTAGCCAACTGAGACGTTTCCCCAGTCCCTATTTTAATGAGCTGAGCTTCACGGCTGAGATGAGATGAATGGCTTCTCATTAAGGATGTAGGAAACATTGTTGACCTGGGATGAATCAAGGTGGATATACAGGAAATGGTAGGGAGATGGTACTCCTACAGTACCTTGTTGGGTTTGATGAATAGCTGGGGAAGCTCAAAAGGAGGAAGAGAAGAGCAAATTGGACCACAGTCTTGGGTTGGCCCTATTTTCTACTGGTTTCCAGGTGGTACCTAAGAATCTTCTTATAGCTCTCTTTGGAAAAAGGACAAGTACTAAGATTGTGGTGTGAGTCAAGGCATCCATGGTGAAATTCTGTGAAGCCTTTAAGACATCATCAGTTAGGTCAGGTCCAAATGAAGGACTATAATATTTTTCTACTGCTATTGTGACAAGTATAAGTTTAATGACTTTAACCAGTATAAATATATTGTCTTACAGATCTGGCTATCAAAAGTTTAAGCTAGGTATTATGGGGCCCAATCAAGGTATTAACAGAACATAAGTTCCTTCTTTAGGATCACAAGAGCTCTATTCCTTGCCTTTTCAAGGCACCGTATATATTCTTTGGCTCTTAGCATCTTTCTCCATCTTTGAGGTCAGTAACATTTTCACACTTTCCTTTTTGTGGTTTTTGTGTGTGTGTGTGTGTGTGTGTGTGTGTGTGTGTGTTTTGGTTTGGTCAAGCTAGAGTTATTTGCAAGGAATAACCTTAGTTGTGAAAATTCCTCCATCACATTGCCTGTAGAGCATTTTCTTGATTGGTACTTGATGTGGGTAGTCCTAGCTCACTGGAGAGTGGTGCCACCCTAGTGCAGGTGCTGCCCCTGAATCTTATAAGAAAGCAGGCTGAGAAACCATGAGAAGTAAGCCAGTTAGCAGTACTCATCTATGGATTCTGCTACAGTTCCTGCTTTCAGGTTCCTGCCTTGAGTTCCTGCCCTAGACTTCCATCAGTGATGGAGTAGCCTGAGAGTTGCAAGATGAAACAAACCCCTTTCCCTCAAGTTACTTTTGATCCTGGTGTCTTATCACAGCAATAAAAATGCTAACTAAGAAAGAACAGTTCATTCTTCCCAACAGTGTCCTTGATGGACCACACATGATGATGCTTTCCAGCTCTGGTTCTGACCACTTGTGTGGTGGGATCAAAAAGCATGTGCTGTCTTGTGGCTTTGCTAAATGATGAGTGTTTGAGGGAGCAACTTTAAGACTAATTGGAGAACATATTTTCTTTTGCATGTCTTACCAGCTTAGGCCTCTGGCTGGTTAGAAAGGAGGTTACAGGGTGCATGAAAACCTGATAGTACCAGACAGTTTCTTTCAGCAAATGTGTACTTACTGGGTGCAGAGTAATGGTACCAGGCAACACGCCTTACTCATTGGTAATACCTACTGCTCTGAGGTGTCCTTGACTTTGTTATTGACTGTTTTTCATCACCTTTATTAGAACCTAAGCTATTTCACATGTATATAAAACTGAGCTCTGTTGCTCAAATTCTTGAGAGTTGATGGTAAAATTCTCATACATTTCTGACATTTAATAAGGACAGATATGATATTTGACTTTAGTAAGCTTATTGTCTGAGGAGAAGATGACAAATTATGGACCTCTGCTTGTTTTCTTCACAAACAGCATTTTTTCACGACACTGCCACACACATTCATTTACTGTCTTTTGGTTATTTTGTGCCTAAGACAGCAGAGTTGCATGGCTGTGATGAGCTTCACTGGTCATAATTTGGGCCTAAATATTTACTGTCTATCCCTTACAGAAAAAAATGCATTATCTTTTGGGCAGATAGATAGCAAGTGTATATTAACATGACAGTATCCCAATAGCTCAGGAGAAGGACAGTATATTTGGAGCATTCCCCCTTCCCAAGTTCCTGCTTTTAAAGAGGCTGTAGAGGGAATGAAGTATCTGTCAGTTGTGTCACTGAGAACCTGTTCCCCTGGACTTCATGTTCCTTTTTATCCTTCAGATTGATTTGGGCCCTTTCTGGTTATCCATGGAAACAATTACTAAGGTGGGTACTGTCTGGGATTCAGATTCTTGGGGTGGGCCTGTACACAGAAGTTTCTCTGGTCTCACCCAGCCCAATGGTTCCAAAGTCGCTTATAAAATGATTATTCAGAGGCCTATGGCTTTAGTTTCTTGCAATCTAGCTCTTTCATCTTGAATTAACCCATTTCTATTAATCTCTATGTTGCCACGTGGCCGTGGCATTACTGGTCTGCTGGCATCTTGTTGATCCTTTGGCGATGGGCTGGCATCTCTCCTGACTCTGCCCTTCTTCTCTCTGTATCTCTGCTTGGATTTCCCACCAGGCTGTAAGCTTTCTTGTCATAGGCCAAAACAGCATACAGAAAGACATCCCACAGCACTTCTCCTTTTATGTCAAAAAGGAAGGTTTTAACTTTAACATAGTAAAATTATATGTAACAAAACAGTTATCAAGCAAGAATTACAGTTACAATATCTAGTCTATTTGTATTTGGCAAAATTAAAGAAAGTATTCTATCATCTACCCTATTTTTGTGAGTGCAAAGTTTTATATCTAATTTATCTTTTATCATGACTAAGGAAAATTATAGTTATAACTGTCTAGTCTTTAACTCCATCAAAGACCCCAGAAGGATATAATATTACCTAAGTAAACAGGAAGTGCATTGTAAGCAACTTCCAAAATTCTGGAAATGACAGAGACAGCTGGCTGCCTGGACAGTCACCCAAAGTTCCTCTGCAACCCTTTTTCTCATAATTTCTATATCATATCCTCCTTTCTTCTTTTAGAAAGAGATTGACTATGACCAATAACAATTTGTAACCAACCCTAAACAAAGACAAATATCCATAATCCATTTTTGGGGGGAATGTGGGTGTAGTCCTCTAGGCTACATTCTGCTAATTGGGGGCACTGTTAATCTTTTGGGAATCCTGAGAAAATTCAAGATAATAGCCAAGTCCTGGGAAGACCAGCTATGACCTTTGCTGATAGATACCCTCTGTTCAGGAGGTCTTGCTTGATAAAATCTGATTCATTTTAACCTGGAACAAATCCACAGCCTCTTGCTTCCTGTGGAAACAAAAACAGAGCCTCCTTTCCAAAGCAACATATACTTAGATCAAAATTTTGAAGTCAAGATACCCTTAAAATATATATATTGGTTTAACTCAGCAGCCTTTACAATCAAATGTCTCTCTCCAGTTAAAAACTCCAAAGACAATATAATCCAGACTCTCTGTGTAATTTCCATCTTTATGTGTCTTATTATATTATTTATATATTATTTTATTTTTTAAGATTTTATTTTATTTTTATGGTTATCTATATTCTTTCTCTTCTCTTTCTCAAGCCTATGTATCTTTTACATACATTGTAAACCATTTAGAGGTTTATTCCATCTGAATCTGTCTTATTGTGTACCTATAACCTTTTTCTGGCCAGGAGAGATTTTAAATTGTTAAGCTGTGTGGCTAGGATGACAGCAGCAGCCCTGGCTGCTGACTCCGCCCTCCTCAGCTTCCCAACATGGCAGAGGTACACCTACTAGCAGCTCTGGGAGCTATACTTACTGCCAACTCTGGGAAGCAGTGGGTCTATGCCTCCATCAAGCAGCATGTATCCCAGAAACCTTTTTTTTTGTCCGTATTATCAAAAGCTAAATCCACGATGTAGTGTACTGCACGGCTTGGAGATGTCACTGTGTACCTCAGCTGGAATCTGCCATGCCGCTTAGCTCATGGAGGCTGGTAGCCAGCTCCATCTTGTAGGCAGCTGTTGGGAGATGAGTCTCTGTGCTGCTGCTGGCATAAAACTGCCATGCTAGGAAGCCCAGCGTGGCTCGGTTTCTGTGTGTTCAGAATCTTTTAGCTTTCTTAGGTCTATGTGGATCAATGCCCAATAGTGAGTGCCAAATGTAGATGTAAGTTTCTCCAGTCTTACCTGGCCCTGTGGTCCCACAGGGGCTTATATTAATTACAAACTGTATGGCCTATGGCTTTAGCTTCTTGCTAGCTAGCTCATCAATCTTAAATTAACCCATTCCTATTAACCTATATGTTGCTACGTGGCCGTGGCATTACCAGTCTGTTGGCCTGCTGGCATCTTGTTGATCCTTTGGCAGCGGGCTTGTGTCTCTCCTGACTCCGCCCTTCTTCTCTCTGTATCTCTGCTTGGATTTCTCAGCTGGCTGTAAACTTTCTTGCCATAGGCCAAAACAGCTTTATTTATTATCCAATGGGAGCTACACATTTTCATAGCATACAGAAAGATATCCCACAGCATGGCCCATTTTGCCTTTCTTCTGAAGTATCTTACTCTTCTTGGTGATGTTTTAGGTGTAGAGTTTGGGTCCCTATCATTCATAAAATTTTCTATTTCTTATCAGTATTTTATCAGCATTTCCTGTAACTTCTTCAGTCCTTCTGCTTCCAGGTCATCTGAGAATTAATTTCTCCAAAGAAATTTGGAGACCTACAAAATATCTCAGATTCTAATTTTCTTCCTCTGGGCAAGGAATTCTAAACTGTGGCAACAGTTTGAAATGAGCACTAAATGGAAATGAATATAAAAGCAAGAATTGATTATCTTAGAATTGCATTGCCTTCTTTGTGTTGCTGAGCAGTTTGGATTATATTCTGAGAAGATACATTTTAAGTAAGATGGTGGTTTTAAGAAAGAGTGACAGGGTTAGCTATCAGGATATTTGATGCATAGTAGTACACTACTAACTCCAGAAGCAACCACAACTGGTGGACATACCTAAATACAGTTGTAGCCAATTAGAGATAACCATATCTTCAACTCTGGTAACTTTTGGGGAATGAAAGAACCAGGATTATATGGAATGTACTAAGATATTAGTTACTAGGGGAAAGAATGAAGGACAATGAACAAAGACTAGGGATTAGTATTAGAACAACAGAGAAAAATGAGGAAGGAAAAGACAATGGAAAAGGGGTTTGGGGATACTTTCAATAAATAGAGTTTAAAGATGACTTATGCTATAGCCTATATCCTTTTGAGAGTCACTAGGATACTCCTGACTAACAGCTTGAAAAGAGGTTTCCCCATGGCTAGTACTGACCTATTGCAGATGCCCTTGGTTACCTCCCAGAGTTTGAAGGTAAGGCCCTATTGCTGAAGATACCACACATTTTGGACAGAGGATTTAGAGGACTTGAACTGGAATTGATATGGAGGACTGAGGATTGGTGTTCATAATGTTAGAAGGTACTAAGGTAGAAGAGCAACTAATAGTCCTACTCAGTTGTAAAGCTGTGAACCACAGCACTGACCAGCACACCAAGCTATCTCCAAGGGTGCAACAGTAGCATTTATATCTTGGGAGTAATCAACAGCTGTCAGATTGGAGTTAAGGCCAACTCAAAAGGAAGTAATTCATGCCTGCTTCTGTAAACCTAGCGAGCTATCTGTGACTGGCAGTATTATGGACCGTAGAGGAGAACCTATTGGAGCCTCTTTTCTAAGCCAATATAATTTACAACTTCGGTCTAAATACCAATCTTTACATCCACAGATAAATGTAGCTCTCACTACTCAACAAAGAGCCTTTTTTTACAGTAGACAGATATTACAAAAATCCAGAGCTGGCCAAATTCAGAGATAAATTGATCATGGGGTGCCCATCTGTTATACATTTATAACAGAACCCCTACATCTAAGGCTCAAGGATCATCACAGAAAAAGGAGCAGAAAGATTTTAAGAGACAGGGACCAAGAAATCTCCTGAGAGATAATGTCTTCTTTATATGATAGGGAGCCACACTCATGAAATCTTAACAACATGGCTGTCTAAATAAGACTGACACTATGATAATACCAGTTGACATGCTAAACAGATGGGGGAAATCACAAGGCACCACTCTTAGATGAAGACCTATAGGCAGTTAATGGCTAGGCAGGGGGTGGTCTGAGAAAATGAATATCAGTCTTCTCTTAGGATAAGGCCCTTGGCAGGTTATCCAATCCCAAGTGATCAGTCTTAAGCACATACGCATGTGAGTGATATTGAATGTTCTCAACAGGTTGTATTTATATGTGTGTATATGTGTGTATATGCAACAATAATAAAGAGGTCATGAATTTGAGAGGAGGTTGGAGAATGTGAGAGGAATTGGGCAGAGGAGAGAGTGGAGTGGAAATGCTATGTATATAGTTCTTATATGAAATTCTTAAAAAATTAAAATACATATAAAAGGATCACTTATGCTGTGGAAAGCATAGTTAAGAAGTAGCTATAGGAAAGAATGGGGGCATGAGACAAAGAGAAAGTGAGGTAGAAATAAAAACTAAATCTTATGGGTTATAGGTAAGAAAAATAGTGGACAGAACAGAATAGAATGGGTGAAGAAACTGAGAGAAAAATCTTAAAGTCCAAATAAACAATATAAAATGGAAGCATGAAATATTTGTTCTTGAGTGCATTTTTAAAAATTAAAAGTTAAAGTAACATAAAAGTAAAATAAAAAGTGTTACTGTGTCAGTCTCTCTTTCTTCCTTGCTAGAATTCTTTCCCTTCCTGAAATGTTTGTGTTTCCAGACTGTATTAGTCAGGGTTCTAGAGTCATAGAGCTTATGGAATGAATCTCTCTCTCTCTCTCTCTCTCTCTCTCTCTCTCTCTCTCTCTCTCTCT
>CABHPH010137505.1:33466-61953 GCA_902168325.1 Peromyscus nudipes
TCTCTCTCTCTCTCTCTCTCTCTCTCTCTCTCTCTCTCTCTCTCTCTGTACATACATACATATATATAACATATATGTACACACATGTACATGGTCATTGAAGTGACCAACAGGCTGCAGTCCAACAATGGCTAGTAATAAATGGAAAGCCCAAGAATCTAGTAGCTGCTCAGTCCCACGGGGCTGGGTGTCTCAGCTGGCGTGGCTGTGCTGACAAGGTGAAGGCAAGCAGGGAAAGAACAAACTTTCTCCTCCCATGTCCTTATACAGGCTTCCAGCAGAAGGTGTGACCCAGACTATAGGTGTGCCTTTCTGCCTCAAGGTCTGGGTTAAACTTGTGTGTATTCCATCCTCAAGATTCAGATCAAAGGCATGTTGTCTTCTTGCTTCAAGATCTGGATCACAAGTGTGCTCTCCGTTTCTGGATTGAAGTTCATTCCAGGTATAGTCAAGTTGACAACCAAGAGTAACCATCACATAGATCAAACCCTTTAGACAGTCTTTAGATGTCTAGAGTTTCTCTGGAGTTCCAACAGGCTGTTGGCAAGGCTGAGTTCCTGTTAGGCATCAGCAGGAGTCAGAACATCTGAGTTTCTTAGCATTCTAGGGAACTGGATATTTTGGAGTATCACTGTTTTCTTCCCCTGTGTGCCTGATGGGATGGTCACCTTTCCTCCACATGAATGTTAATGTTCAAGGCTGTCACATGGTTTTTGGGTACATTCAGTGTACCTGTGCTCAGGTTGCCTGTTTGCCTGTGCCCGTGGCCATCAGTAGATTTGTACGATGAAGTCCTAGTTCAGATCAGTTCAGAGGAGGTGTTCATACAGTTCTGTGGTTCTCTTGGTATTATGTTCTTGTGGGTGGAGGATGAGCTTTGACCTTTGAAATGCGGTTGTGGAGTTTCTCTCCTCCCAACCCTCTTCCCAGCAGTTTCTCTTGGGTTTTGCTTTCTTCTAACCACAGTAGTTTAGGCAATAACACTGTGTGGCTGCCACTGGGTAATTTCCTGGCACTCATCCACTTCGTGGATGGTCTGGATCTTTCAAGATTAATTTTAGTTTAATTAACTACTTAATTACTTATTTTTTCACTGTCTTTGCTTCTGGAGTTTTCCTTTTTAATTTTATTTTGAAAACTCAGAACAGGTAATGTAGTTGGACTTTTTCTGTCCTGCCAGCCAGGTCCCAAATAACTACATGGAGACTTCTTATTAGTTATGAAAGCTCAGTCGATAGCTTAGGGTTGTTTCTAACTAACTCTTATAACTTAAATCAACCCATTTCTATTAATTTACATGCTGACACGTGGCTTTATTACCTTTACTCTGCACTGTCCATGCCACTTTCTCTGAGTCCTAGCGTCTCCTCACAACTCTGCCCTTCTTCTTCCCAGCATTCTCTCTGACCCAAAAATGCTGCCTAGCTATTGCTCATTCAGCTTTTTGTAAAACCAATCCAAGTGACACATATTCCCATTGTACAAAAAGATTATTCCACAACAAGGTAGAGGAAGGATTCTCCCAGTATCTTCTGCCTTTGGTTAGTGCTCTGGGATAGTCTGTTGTTTCTCTTTCAAATATAGCATTCAGTATTTCTGTATTGTCTAATTTCCCACAGTGTGTTGATGACTGTCATTTACCTTTCCATGCTTCTCCCTCTGTTTGGATTTAAAGATCAAATGTTTTCTTTCAGCTTCTTGGTGTTATAGAAGAGGGATGTTTGTCTCTATTCTGTCATCTTTTTTTTCTCACAAACAAGATTTTTTTTTATTTTTAATTGAAAAATAACACAATAAGATAATGTTAAAATACTACTAAAATAATATCAAGAAAAAAGGGGAAAGCACATGGGGCACAAAGGAAAAAAAGAAATAAAGCAAAAGAAGAAAATTGTCTGTTAATGAAAAAATTGCACACAGAAAATTAGAGAAATGTACAAAGGTGAATAAAAAAGAAAAAATTAAATATGAAATGTAAAGACATTGTTAAAAGTATATAACATTCAAGGGGTATGTGAGATAAAAGGGTAAAAAAGGTGGAAAAATATAACAGAAGAATAAAGGATGAGTTGTTGAACCATGTTTTTTTCTAGGTACTTGGAAACCTTGGGGCAGGAGATTACAGGTTGGAGCAGAAGAGAGGTCAGCCGCATTGTAGACTCCCATCTTGCCTACAATTATGCTGGTATTGAGCCTATATTGGACAAATGTTAGATGTCTAACCAGAGTTGTGTTCTCTTTAGTAGCTCACCTCCTTGCTAAGCAGAGGTCACTGCTGGCAATTTTTAACTTTGCAGTCTATGGATTGGACAGGTTTTTCCAGCCTTCCAAGGCTTCATCACAATGTGCAGCTCCCTGGGGTGCAGTTGAAGACAGGACAGTAGTCCAGCTGGAAGGTGTCTCACACCCTTCAAAGACTTCCTCACACTGTCATACTTTCCAACCCCTCTAACTATTGATCAGACTGCCCGACAGATGCAGCTGTGGATGTCAAATGTTCCACCGGAGCATCAAAGTTCTGGGACTCTGCAACAGTGACTATAGACATGCTGTTACAGAGGCTGATCAAACTGCTTACCTCAGGCTCAGCACTTTAAAAGTCCTGGGTGATTGTCAGTTAGTTGATGAGGCTGCCTTTCTCTGTGTACATCACAGCCCTGGAGACTCCTGCCTCCTTAGTTTCTCAGTCTTCTCCCTTCCGACTCTCCTCTAGTGCCTTTCCGGGCTATAGCAGGTTAAATTCAGCTTCTGTGGCTTGTGGTTGTTCCTCAGGGTAGCTCAGTTTTAAACAACAGATTTCTCCTTAAAATGGCTCCCAGACACTATCCTCCCTGTCATACAGATTGACAAAGTAGATTCTTGTCTACAGTTGTCTCCTTGTGGGAGAAATCACTGTTTCACCCAGACTCACAAATGGATTTGGAGTTTGTGAAGCTTATGGCTCCTTGTGTGTTTTTACTGGGGCTACATGGTTTATATTTTCAATGAGGCGTCTGCTTTCCTTTTTCAAGCTTGGAACCCTTTGGCTGGAGCTGTGTTTGGCCTGATTTACTTGTTTCTGTGTCTGTCTTCTCCTCTGTTGTTTTCAGGTAGCCTGTCACAACCTTCCTGAATTTGTAAAGCTTCTTCTCTTTGTTTTTTATAATCTGTTTCTTCTTATTTGAATGTCCTTCACTGGATGGCATGAGGACAGCTTCCTGTCCCTCATCTTTACCAATTCAACACAAAGCGCTGCCAACACTGCAGAATTCTGCCTCCTGCTTTAAGACATGGAAACATTTCTATTCATGTTTTCTTTTTTTTGGCCACTTCAATTTCCATAGTATGTCTATGTCCCTGAGAGTTTGGATTTGCGGCACCTTTATTCTAAGTCAGGGTGCATCTATGATTACTTGAACTATAGAAAAGAATGGGATGGACGATTTCCTCCTCTTCTAAAATGTTTCTGGAATGAAAATGGATCAATTTGATAGGCAACATGGCCTATCATTAATGAAGCAATATTTATTACCTCACAATAATTTTGTTGTTGGAGTAACACTAGATCATATGATCTAAAGTCCAGGTAATTTCTAAGTGAAAGTGATATATTTTTATTTATTTGGCAGATATTTATCATATATTTAGTATAATTGAGGCATTCTGCTAGAGTAAAGTTTCACAGGGACTAGAATGAGGATATTGATGTTCCAGGCAAACAATTGCTCACAGGAAGGCAACCAAGCTAGATGAAAGGGGCTAAGGAAGTTTTAGTCTGAGTTAAGAGGCTAAGAGTAGTTTTACAAGGAAAGATGGGACAATAACTTTCCAATTGAAAGAATAGAAGTGGCATGGAGACCAAGCCAGGTGCAGACTTCCCAGTGAGGAGAGCTGAATGTCACTGCAGTAGGAGTTGGATGCTTGGCCTTAAATATATTTGGACAAATATATTTGGACAAAATATCAGTATATTTGGACAAATAAGTGACCTACCTTTCTATATTGACCTCCACTAGTGAGTCTCATAACAGCACTTATTTCATTAAACATTATGAGGATTAAATGAAAGTGTAAACATACATCAGTGTTTCCCCAAATTTCTCAGATGATAAGTCACACACCCATGGAACTTGGAAAAAGTACAGCTTTCTAGACAACTCCCTGAAGATTATGATTCAAAAAGTCTGGGATGAAGACCAGACTTTGTACTTTTAGCAAGTACCCCAGGTGATATGTATCATTAGTAAAGTTTGGAAAATGCTGATACATAACAATAGCATAGTTTCAGGCTCAGGGTAAGGACTCAATATTTTTATAATGACAGAGGTTATATAGGAAGAGAATGCATGAGGGTGAGAAGGGTATATGAGACTAGATATGAGACAAGGCTAGGTCACTAAAAGACTAAACGCATTCCACGCTATGGGACTGTTATTTTATCTTAAAAGAGAGGAGAAGTCATTTAAAAGTCTAAAGTAATGATGTTCCTTGACCTGACACTTATTTTTAAAAGATCCATGTGTCTTCATTGAAGAAAGAGTTGTAAGTGAACGAATTCAAAGCCACAAATCTACTTACAAGATTACTTCAGGAAGCTGGATTTAAAAATCAAGAACTGAATTCAAATGCTGGGAAATGGAATGGAGAGATACTGGAGGTCCAAATAGAGACTTGGCTCACTGTGTGTAAGCATGAGGGAGACATCTAGGCTCTCACTCAGGTCAGGTTAGGGAAAAAGTGTTGTGCAGAAGGAAAGAATTTACAATGGCAGAGTGACAGTTGTTCAGTGAGAAATAATTACATTTTGAACAAACTGAGCTCAAATCATTCTTGTCTGAGCCCATTGGGCAGTTGGAGATTAAACATATGGTGCTTGGGACAGAGGTTTGGATTGTGGATCTACATGTAGAAAACATATAGATCGGATGGTAGTTGAAATCATCACTTTTCCTCATGACATTTAGTCACCATCCAAATGATCTAACAATAAACTGATGTTATTGGCCTAGCTTATGGAATCAATGAAAGGAAGAGCATATTCAGTGTGGGCTCATGTTAAAAAAAACATACTAACATCTGATATATTGAATTGTGTCTCCAGAAGACGGTTTTTTAAGCTACCACTCCATAACCTCGTGCTTTCCTCCTGGCTAAATATTCCTGCTCTGGAAAAGAGAGATAGAGAGATTGGATGCAGTTGCAAGCATTTTCAAAGTGTTATATATGACATGACATATTGTGGGCTATAGCAGTTGGTTCTGAGTAAAGATGATTAGGTTTCCTGGATATAATCATCTAAAGAATTGACTTCCCTCCAAACTCTTAATAGATTTGATGTAGCTTGGATTAGACTTCACCCCTATTGGCAATAGAGATGCTCACTGTATTCCATTTCTCTTCTTTGACTTGGAGAATGTTAACTGCTTGGCTAGTTAATTGGAATGAATCCATGGGTTACCAAAGTGCTAGACCATATGATCCCCTCATCGGTCTCTATTTCTTCTTCCAGCCAACCACTAAAAGGTGAGTAAATGAATAGTGGTAGAGGAAATTTAAGAGAAAGAAATTATATACAAAGTTAATCATCATTGACAGGAGTTTTTCTTTGGGAGACTATGAAACAGAAGATATTTTATATTTGTAAACTCTGTGTGTTAAACATCATTTGGGAGATAGACCTGAACAAAATGTTCTTACAATTAAAATATTATGTGGTTGGACTTTGCAGCTCAGTGCATACTTCTAAGTCTCTGCGCATTTTTCCAGCTATCTGAAATACCCCTTTCTATTAATTTTTATGTCTAAAAATTCCCATTCTTCCTTCAAAATTCAGTTCAAGATTGGCCAACATGGTGGGGGATGAGGTCTTCCATTCATTTCCATTAAAGTGTAATACTTTTACAGACATCATAGACCAAAGTGCCTTTCTAAGAATTTTAGAAACCATGTAGAAGATAGCAAAGTCCCAATGAAGCTCAAGACCAAATGGAACTATTTCGAGAAGGTAGATTTAAACCAGATAACACGATTACCAACTATGACTCTAGCTACAGACCCAGAAACAAACCCATCACCTTTTTGACTCAGATATGAGCCTGTATGACTTTGATACTGCCATGAGTATCACTTGCAACTGGATCAAGAATGTTTCATTCTCCTCTCTCCCATGCATTAAAAAACAGGCCTGCCAAACTTGATCCATAGGAGGATTCTGA
Organism: Peromyscus nudipes; assembly: GCA_902168325.1. NCBI lineage: Eukaryota > Metazoa > Chordata > Mammalia > Rodentia > Cricetidae > Peromyscus > Peromyscus nudipes. Next base: position 39,661 of record CABHPH010137505.1, read on the forward strand.
AATGGCTTCAGATGTAGTTCCAGCTACTCTCAGCTACAGTCCAAGGGCTTTGCCTATGTGTGACCCAAGAGGAGACTCACTTGCCCTGCTCCTTGGTATAGACATGCTCATCTCAGAGTTCCACAGTCAATTCTGAAACAGTTTTCTTATTTAGCTTCCCAATGCAAAAATAACCATCAACAATTTCAGCAAAGTGTCAGGATACAAAAACAACTAAAAAATCAGTAGTCTTTCTGTACACCACCAACAAACACATGGAGAGAGATAATGGAAACACTTCCATCTACAATAGCCTCAAAGATAATAAAGTATCTTGGAATAAACATAACTAATGAGGTAAAAGGCCTCTAAGATGAAAACTCCAAATCTCTGAAGAAAGAGATAGAGGAAGACATTAGAAAATGGAAGGACACACCCCCACATGCTAATGGATCAGTAGAATTAATATTGTGAGAATGACAATCCTACCAGAAGAAATTTACATATTCAATGCGATCCCAATAAAAACACAACAAGATTCTTCACATAAATAGAAAAAAAGATCCTAAAATTCATATGGCACTAGAGAAGACCCTGCACAGCTGACACAATTAGTAAAACAGATAATACTGGGGGAATTACCACTCCAGATTTCAAGATATATTATGGAGTTATAGTAATAAAACCAGTATGGTACTGTTACAAAATCATAAATGTAGACCAATGGAACAAAATAGAAAACCCAAACTGTATTTTACTCTAGTAAAAAACTTAAATGTTACAAACATTGGCTGTAATAACTATAGCCATATGATATTCTACAAAGGTGCCATGAACATACATGGGAGAAAAAGAAGCATCTTCAACAAATAGCACTGGAAAACTTGATGTCTACACACAGAAGAATGAAACTATTTGCATCTATCACCCTGAACAGAAATTAACTCCAAGTGGAGCAAAGACTTCAATTTGAAACTCCAAACACTGAAACTGCAAGAAGAAAACATACAGTACCCTACAAGATATAGGTGTAGTAATGGACTTTCAAAATAGGACTTCATTACCCAGGCCAACAATTGACAAGTGGGACCTCATAAAACCAAAAAGCATCTGTGCAATTGAGGAAAAAAAATCAGTTAAGTAAAGAAGAAATTTTGGAATAATTAGAAGAGAAAGTCTTTGAACCTATGATCACTATATGGAAGAACAAACATGTCATGCAAGACCAAATGGATGATGTGCTGGCTAGCTTTATGTCAGCTTGACACAAACTAGAACCATTATGAAGAAGGAAACTAAATTGAGAAAATTTCCACCTAAAATTGCCCTGTGGACAAACCTATGGTTCATTTTTAAAATTAATGGTTGATGTGGGAGGGCCCAGCCCATTGTGGGTGGTGCCATTCTAGGGGAGGTGGTTCTGGGGTGTATAGGAAAGCAAGCTGAGCAAGCTATGGGGAGCAAGCCAGTAAGCAGCATTCCTCCACAGCCTCTGCATCAGTTCCTGCCTCCAGGTTCCTGCCTTGAGTTCCTTCCCTGACGTTCCTCAGTAATAAGAGTGTTACCTGAGAGTTGTAAGATGAAATAAACCCTTTTCTCCTAGGTTTCTTTTGACCACGGTATTTTATCATAGCAAGAGAAACCCTAACTAAAATAGATGACATAATCAGAAAGATGGAAACTCACAGAAAGAATCAAATAGAAATGCTGGAAATAAAAATCACTATATAACAGAAATCAAAAGGCTTGTGAGTAACAGCAGACATGACTGGGGAAAAAAATCTCTGATGTACAGATATGACAATAGAAATTCTCCAAATGAAAATGAAAGAGAGGAAAAAAAAATCAAAACAGGAACTGCGGAACAACCGAAGCAATGCTTGAAGCAACAATTACCATAACTCTAAAGTGAATGTCAGACATTAGCCCATAGATGCAAGATGCTCAGAGAACACAAAGTAGGACCAATAGCAAAACCAGAACCAAAAGAAAATCTAGACACAGCATATTGAAACTTCAGAAAAATAATAACATTAAAAGCATAGTGAGTAGATGTACCCTCACTACAGATAACTAATGATGAGCTTCCTATCAGATTTAAGAAATCATACAAGCAAATAAAGAGAGTAGTACATTACTCGAGTAAAATATTTAAAACATTAGAACAAAATCCTACCAATCTGGTATTCCACACTCTAAAAAATAATTTTTCAAATGTGAGAGAGAACTAGACTTTTTTCAGACAAATGAAAACTGGAGGAATGCTATGTAAAAATATGTGTTCTGTGCAGTCTTCTTAGGAGACCATGATACAGCAGATTCTCAGTTAACTGAGGTGGCCTATAAAAAGGTTAATAACTTGATTTTGTTAGATATTAGGATAGCTACACCAGCTTGCTTCTAGGCTGAGCTCAGGGAATCCTGCTGAAGGAAGGGAGGAAGGAGGAGTCAAGGACATCACAAGAAAACCCACAGAAACAACTAACCTGGCTCATAGGAACTCACAGAGTGTGAACCAACAACCAGGGAACCTGCATGGGACCGATCTAAGCCCTTTACGTATATGTGACATTTGTGTAGTTTTGTCTATTTGTGGAACTCCTAACAATGGGAGCAGGGGCTGTCCCTAATGATTTGGCTGGCTCTTGGGAACTTGCTTCTCATGCTGGATTACCTTACCTAGCCTAAATGCAAGAGAGGTGGTTAGTCTTACCATAACTTGATATTTTACACTTTATTGATATTCATGGGAAGCCTGCCCCTTTCTGAACAGGAACAGAGGAGGAGTGGACTGAGGGAGTGCTGGTGGGGAGGTGGGGGAAGGAATGGAGGAGAGGAGGGAGGGGAAATGGCAGTCAAGATGTAAAATTATAAACAAAAAGGTTGATAACTCTGTCTCCACAGTTCATGATATGCTCTGAGAGGAGAAAAAACCAAAAACCAAAGCAAAAACTACCACCTTTTGTGTTTTCTCCTTTTTAAGCTTTAAAAAAAATTCCAATCTACTGAGTGTTGTGGCATATGCCTTTAAGCCCAGTACTTGGGAGGCAGAGTTGGGGAGATCTCTGTGAGTTCAAGGCCAGCCTGGTCTACAAAGCAAGTGCTGGAACAGCCAGGACTATGCAGTGAAATGCCTGTTTCAAAACCCCACTGTGGTGGTATTGTGTTCCCCAAAATATTGTGCACCCTAATAAACTTATCTGGGCTCAGAGACAGAACAGCCACTAGATACAAAGGCTAGAAAATGGTGGCACTCACATCTTTAATCCTAGCATTCCAGAGGCAGAAATCCCTCTGGATCAAGGCCACATTGGAAACAGCCAGGCATGGTGACACATGCCTTTAATCCCAAGAAGTGAGCCTTTAATCCCAGGGAGTGATGGCAAAACCAGAAAGATATATAAGGCATGAAGACCAGAAACTAGAAGCTTTTAGGTGGTTAAGCTTTTAGGCTTTCAAACAGCAGTTCAGCTGAGATTCATTCTGGATGAGGACTGAGAGGCTTCCAGTCTGAGGAAACAGGATCAGCTGAGGAACTGGTGAGGTGAAGTAGCTGTGGCTTGTTCTGCTTCTCTGATCTTCCAGCATTCACCCCAATAACAATATTGATTTTATTAATAAGAACTTTTAAGATTCCTACTACACCCCACAAACTAAAACTTCTAAATCCATTACCAAGAACTCGCTTATTTTTATTACGGGTGTCTGGTAGAGGCAAGGTTTGCTCAACCAACCGTGTTTCCAGTAGAAGAGACACTGTTTTCTTCCTGTTTGTGGAGCACTGTATTTTAATGAGAGGGGGCTTTTATCCATTTGCAATACTCCTGGTAAACAAGGAAATAAATCTTTTACACAGCGGGAGTTATTCTTTATGGTAGCCAGCTTTTATACCCTCACCATGAATGAACCAATTATTTTCTTATTCTGTAACAGAACCACAGCATTATTCCATTACTGATAATCACTGTGGCTAATCTTGGTGGAAACTGTTCTCGTTTTTCTTCAAAGGTAAGAAGTGTGCCTAGAATAGCTTGAGACCTAGACAGCAGCCCCAAATTAGAAAGCTCTTCTAGAAGGTACTGCTATGAAATTACTCACCACAAACACCCACTTCCCAACATTTTTCCAACACCAACAACCAGTAGCTAATGTACAACGTGTGTAATGTGAGCTGACAGGGAATTGCACTTGTACTAAAACTATAATTTTTGCCTAATTCCAATTTAGTTTTAAAGGTTTGAAAAAGGAACAGATGGGACTGGCAGATATAATTAAGGGAGAAAGATATCCATTGCTTTAGACTGTGTACTTAATAGAAGCATTTAACTAAATTGTTGAGTACCATTAAAGGCTAATTTTTGGGAGGAAGCACCCTTATTACTTTTTTTAGTAACTGTTATGCTGGGAGTTTTGCCTGATAATTACCAAAAGCTGAGTTTTCAGAAACTGCTTTAAAGTCTGGACTCCATTTGCTCCTTCCAAAAATAATGAAACAGCACTGCAATAAGCACTCTGATTTATTTTTAAAAAGTCGTCTCAAACAGCATTCAATTCCCTATTTCCTACAGTACAAATAACAATGTCATCAACAGTAGATGAGATTATTTGAGAGCTTCTGAGATAGGCTTTAAGAATGTTATACTGTTTGTAACTTATTATGGTAAGTGGTGTTGACATTCCACTTATGGAAATCCAGGGTTTGCTTATAGGCAGTTCATGAAACACACTGTGCTCTGATTTCCTGGACCAAAGGACGCATTCCCTCCTGCCTGAAGCACCTCAGAGATGTTCAACGCAAATGCGCTATCCATTCTCGCTTCATTCAGTGATGATTTCCTTTATTTTCCTGTGGTTCTTCAGTAAGTAGCAAAGAGAAGACCTAGAAATGGTCTCTCTACCTTATTCTGTCTAGTTAGGACTTGGCAAACAGATCCCTCAGTCAGCCCCAGCAAAACATTTCTTTCTCAGTGTCTTGTTTCCTCATGTTTTCCTTATAAACTAAATCTTTCCTGGAATCACTGGGCACAATTGTGCTAAAAATTTTCTGCATTATTAATTCCCTGTCTTTTTTTTCCTCCATGGGTAAATATATGGATATTTGTGACATTATAGTCACAGTGCATTGTGTACACGGTACCCAGCCAACAGTCATCAAGGAGTTGCCAAATTAAACAAGCAAAACATCATTTTGGGGTACAGATATTTTTTATTTGGAAATTATCCAAAAATTGTAATTTCTGAATAGAAGAGAATGAATTTTCCCATATTTTTATTCTTGGAGAAAGTGACATTTCCAGTGTTCATCCCTTTATATGGCCAGATATATACTGGTTATAAATGTTTTCAAATAATTGAAATCAGTATGATGAGAAGACATTAGCAGTGAGTACAAAAATATACTAAGGGCTTATTTCATTTTATTTCTCTCTTATATATTACATCCCTTGACTCCTCCCAGCCTTCCATATGGGAAGCCTTCCATCCATTCCTCCTCCATTTCCCTTCAAAAAAGAGCAGGCCTCCCATCGATATCTACTGAACAATACCTAACAAGTTACAATAAGTCTAGGCACAAACCCTCATATCAAAGCTGGATGAGGCAACTCAGTAGGAGGAAAAGGGTCTCAGGAGCAGGCAAAAGAGTCAGAGACACCCCTCTGACTCCCACTGTTAGGAGCCTCAAAAGAACACTCAGTTACACAATCATACCACATATGAAGAGGACCTAGCTCAGGCCCATACAGGGTCTGTGATTGTTGCCTCAATCTCTGTGATCCCCTATGAGCCCTGTTTAGTTGATTTTGTGGTCCTTGTTCTGGAGGCCATTCCTCTGGCTCCTATAATCCTTCCTCCCCTTCAGGGTTTGTTTATATATAGGGTAAGTCAAAGTTTGAGTTAAACTTTCTATTCTCAGGAAGCCACACTGAAAACAACCATTGTCACTGATGCTTTGTGACCCCATTTGCCACTGTGGTTTTCCCAAGAATTTGTACATACTTACTGATGTAAATCACAAGGTTTCTCTTTCACTAGTTTGATGTAGGTTTGCCGGTTTTACTTCAAGAGTTGCTCTGGGTTAGTCATACAGAAATGTACATCTGTTTGACTGATGGGGGATGCACAGGTACAGAAGATTCAATAAACATGGATATGCAATTTTATTTTAGGACACAAATGTCTTATTCCCTGTTTAATACACCTATAACAAATTGCAATTCTTACCACCAAAGTTGATTTGAAATACACCATACATGGAAAGATCTCATACACAGTCCACTGGTGGGGCTACTCCATCTGACAGAGGGCCGATCTCCAAAATACATAAAGAACTCAAGAAACTAGACATCAAAATACCAAATAATTCATTTAAATGGGGCACAGATCTAAACAGAGAATTCTCAACAGGAGACTCTCAAATGGCCAAAAGACAAAGAATTGCTCAACATCCTTAGTTACCAGGGAAATGCAAATCAAAACAACTCTGAGATGCTATCTTATACCTGTCAGAATGGCTAAGATAAAAAACAGTGATGACAGCCTATGCTGGAGAGGATGTGGAGTAAGGGGAACCCTCCTCCTTTGCTGGTGGGAGTGCAAACTTGTACAACCACTTTGGAAATCAGTATGGTGGTTTCTCAGAAAACTGGAAATCAATCTACATCATGATCCAGCAATACCACTCTTGGGCATATACCCGAATAATGCACATTCATACCACAAGGACATTTGCTCAGCTATGTTCATAGCAGCATTATTTGTAATAGCCAGAACCTTGAAACAACCTAGATGCCTCTTAACTAAAGAATGGAAAAAGAAAATGTGGTACATTTACACAATGTAGTATTACTCAGTGGGGAAGAAACAATGACATCATGAAATTTGCAGGCAAATTGATGGAACTAGAAAAAAAATCATCCTGAGTGAGGTAACCCAGACTCAGAAAGACAAACATGGTATGTACTCACTCATAAGTGGATATTAGATGCAAAGCAAAGGATAATCAGGCAATAATCCACAACTCCAGAGAAGCTAGGTAACAAGGAGAACCCTAAGAGAGACCTGCAAGGATTCCCCTAGGAAGGGTAAGTAGACAAGACCTCCTGAGTAAATTGGAAGTGTGGGCGTGGGCGTGGGCGTGGGCATGGGGAGGAGATAAAGGATGCTAGCAAGAGAACATAAGGGAACAGGATGGTTGAGTTGGAGAAGGGACAGAGAGGGAGAGCAGGGAAAGAGATATCTGCTGTGGGATGTTCTGTATGGCAAATGTGTTGCTAATAAAACACTGATTGGCCAGTGGCTAGGCAGGAAGTATAGGCGGGACTAACAGAGAGAATAAAAAGAGCAGGAAGGTGGAAGGAGAGGCTGCCAGACGCTGCCAGCCACCACCAGGACAAGCAGAATGTAAAGATGCCGGTAAGCCACGAGCCATGTGGCAAGGAACAGAATTATAGAAATGGATTAATGTAAGATATAAGAACAGTTAGCAAGAAGCCTGCCACAGCCATACAGTTTGTAAACAATGTAAGTCTCTGTGTTTACTTGGTTGGGTCTGAGCGGCTGTGGGACTGGCAGGTCAAAGAAATTTATCCTGACCGTGGGCCAGGCAGGAAAACTCTAGCTACAGATATCTTGATAGAGGGAGCCATTATGGGGCTAGGGAGAAATCTGGTGCTAGGGAAATTCCCAGGAGCTCACAAGGATGACCCCAGCTAAGACTCCTAACAATAGTGCAGAGGGTCCCTGAGCTGGCTTTGCCCTGTAATCAGATCGATGTCTACTCTAATTGTCATCATAGAACCTTCATCCAGTAACTGATAGAAGCAGATGCAGAGATCCACAGCTAAGCACTGGGTAGAGCTCCCAGAGTCCAGTTGAAGAGAGGGTGGAGGGATTATATAAACAAAGGGGTCAAAATCATGATGGGGGAACCCACAGAGACAGCTGACCTAAGCTAGTTGGAGCTCACTGACTCTGGACTGGTATGGGACCGAACTAGGCCCTCTGAATGTGGGAGACAATTGTGTGGCTTGGGCAGTTTGTGGGGCCCCTGGCAGTGGGACCAGGATTTATCTCTAGTGCATGAACTGGGTTTTAGGAGCTTATTCCTTATAGAGGGATACCTTGCTCAGCCTTGATACAGGGGAGGGGCTTGGTCCTGCCTCAATTTGATATGCCAGACTTTGTTTACTCCGCATGAAGACCTTACCTTCTCTGAGGAGTGGATGGGTGGTGGGGAGGGGGGAATGTGGGGGAGGTGAGCAGGAGGAGGGGAGGGAAGGGAAACTGTGGATGGTATGTAAAATGAAAAAAAAACCTTTTAAATAAAAATAAAAATAAAAACTAACAAAAAGAATGCAATGAATCTAAATATGCATGTGAAAAGAGAACGTATTTCCCTATTTCTATTCCATTCCCTGTACAAATTTGCTTTCAGACTTCAGGCTGTGTATTTAAAATGTTGGATGCACTAGAATGACATTGGAATGCTTGTGACAGCTATCAGTAAATGATGTCTGAAAAGTCTTGACCTTGTTCCTAATCACAGCTGGAAGTATTGATGGTAGAAAGTAATGTTCCTTCTTTCCAAGAATCAAAGCAAGTCTTGATGCTGTCTTGAAGAACACATGCCCAGAGTGATAGGAATTCCTGTAGGAGTTATCTACTAAAGAAACAGAATCATTATCCACTTCTCAATTTTCTTTAGATAAGAAAGTATCAGATATGATTTGCTTTCACGTGTTAGTTACCATTAATTATGTAGCTTTTAAAAAGCAGTGAAGCAGTCATGCCACACAGAAGATGGGGTAGGAGAAATTGAGGTTCTCTTCACTCCTTTTCAAAAACTTAGATAGCTAGCCACAAAAATGTTTAGCTCTGGGGAAGCGGAGGAACGCAATGAAGAACCTAGAGTGACACGGGGCCAAAAGGAAGAGAATAATTTCAGACAAAGGACCATTAGGGCACTCACACAGCAGAAGTCTAGAGATGGATAGAAAGAACAAAAACGCCAGTGACTCTGCATGTGCTGTGGGAAGAGTGCCATCATGGTAGGTCACATGTCTGCTCTGTGGAGGGAGATAGCCTCATATATGTCTTAATAGCCCCATAAACTTCATGGACTCCCCATATTTCTCATAGTGTTCAACAGTATTGTCCCCATGGCTTGCCCTGTAGAAAGTACCAGGAGCTTTCACCAGTGAACCACTTCTGCACCTCCCTGGAGAAGGAGATGCCATTGTTCCCCCTTCACACAGAAATGCTCCATGACCAGGACTGCCATCGACAAGTACACTCGTGCTCCAGACGCCATGACGGGACACTAAGCATGTGCACTTCAAATGATTTCACAGCCACCTCTAAAACAGAGCATATTCTAGGCTACAAGTCTTAACAAATACAAAATAATTAAAATAATTTCTTATAATTCATCAGATCATAGGAAAGTAAAACAAGAAACCAACGGAAGAAAAACTATAAAAACTGTGCAGATATTCAAGGATTGAACAATGCACTTTGAATGTCCAATGGATTATTGAAGAAATTGGGGAAGAGATTAGAAAAATAATGCTAGAGGCAAGTGAAAAAAAGTATAATTTAGCAGAAAATGTTTCAAATAAATAAGATAATGATGCACCTTAAGGCTCTAAAAGGCAAAGAAAAGGCAAGTCCAAAATAAAAAGGAGTTGAAATATGGCTCAGCAGTTAAGAGCACTTCCTACTATTTCAGAGGACTGGAGTTCAGTTCTTAGTAGCCATGTCAAATGGCTCACAGCTGCCTATAACTCTAGCTTTAGGGAATCTGACTTCCTCTTCTGGACTCCAAGAGTATGCACATGCACTTATATGAGCATATCTTCACAAATAGATACATACCATAGAAAACAAAATAAAGATCAGGGTAGAAATTAATGAATTGGGCACTACTCAAATTCATAATACTAGAGATGGAAAGAGGATTGTTACAATAGATTCCAATGAAATCAAATATTGCAATACCTTCAGCATTGTGTCAGACATTTGTGGCCTTTTGTGCTTCCATGTCAATTTTAGGATCCTGGTGAAATTTTGATAATTTATAATCCAAAAATACCTTGAAAATTTAAAAGAAATGGATGAATTCTGAGACATATACGACATACCAAAATTAGATCAATAGGGTATGAAGGTAATAAGTTATGAGGACCTTAAACAGATCCGTAGGAAGGAAACGGCTGAAGTGGTAATAACAAGTGTCCCTGTAAAGAGGAGCTCAGGGCGAGGAGGCTCTGCCGAATTCGACCAGACCATTAAAAGAAGCGAACACTAGCATTTCTCAGACTGTAGACAGGTTACAAAAGGAAGGCAAGCTAAAAAACTCCTACTAAGCCATCACTATCCTGATGGCAGAACCAGCTAAGAACACAGTGACAGCAGACACATAAACGACCAAACAACAACAACAACAAAAACTAGAGACTAATTTTCCTGATGAACATAGATGCAACTTATTAATAAAATTATTATAAACTGAATTCAAGAACTTTTAAGAAGATCATACATGAGGATGAAGCTGGTTTTATTGTGGGGATACAAGGATGCTTCCAACATACACAAATTGATAAAATGTTAATACAGCACACAAATAAGCTATGGCAGAAATCACAGGATCAACTTATTAGATTCAGAAAAAGGCCTATGTATTCCCTCATGATCAAAAGCTGGAAGAAACTAGGAGCAGAAGAAACGTATCCCTGCATATTAAAGGCTAGATATGATGACCTATAGCTAACATCATATTTAATGGAGAAAGACTGAATGAATATCTTCTAAAATCAGAAATGAGGCAAAGGTGTTCAGTCTTTCCATTCTTACTCAATATAGTGCTCAGAGCCTTAAACAGCAAGATGGGAGATGAGACAAGACACCAGGAAAGCAAATAAGGAGAAATATGTACTAAGGTGGTGTTACCACAATGAAACCCCCTATTTTGTATGCTAACTGAAATTAATTTAAAAAGAAATTCTAGAAATGGCCCCAGCTAAGACTCCTGGCAGCAGTGGATGCACAGCGTGAACCAGTCATTCTCTGTGGTCAGATTGGTGACTGCCCCAATCGTCAGTGGAGAGCCTTCATCCAGTGACTTACGGAGGCAGATTCAAAGCCAAACATTGGGCCTAGCTCAGGGAGCCCTGCTGAGGAGAGGGAAGACAGATTGTAGGAACCAGGGGTGTCAGGAACATTGGAGGAAAACCCACAGAAACAGCTAGCCTGGCTCATGGGAACTCACAGAGTCTGAACCAACAACCAGGGAGCCTGCATGAGACTGACCTAGGCCCTCTGCATGTATGTGACAGTTGTGTAGCTTGGTCTATTTGTGGAACTCCTGGAAATGGGAGCAGTGCTATCCCTGGTGCTTTGGCTGGATCTTGGGAACCTGCTCCTCATGCTGGATTGCTTTGCCCAGCCTGAATTCATGGGGAATGCTTGCCATGTTTTGCTGTTGTCCATGGAGGCCTGCCCCTTTCTGTTCAAACACAGAGGTGAGGTGGATGGGGGGAGGTTGGTGGAGTGGATACAGAGGTGGGGAGAGGGAGTAGGAGGTTAGGAGGGAGCGGAGCCTGCGGTTGGGATATAAAATAAATAAATAATTTCTAGAAACGAGAAGTTCACACAGATTCAAATGCATACTAAATGAAATCTATAGGTGAGATCAGAATCTCAGCAAACTGGAATTTCAAAGCTCGTTATCCCACTGGAGTAGGAGGCTCAATAGGCTACAGCTTCATGCTGCACTCTGACTTCAGTGTTTCATCACTAAGACAGTGGCCATGCAGGAAGCTGAGACCAGCAGGTGAGGCTGTCCAGAGGTGAGTGAACATCTTGTCCACTAAAGTAGGTTGCTTGCATCTTTGAAGAATTCATGAGTTGAAGGCAAGGAAGGAGGAGGAATGACCCGTCCTTAGGTGGCAGCAATGCTGAAAGTCCATGGGGTCATTTCTTTAGCCAAGACAAATTTAGGGAGACTAGACTTTTATTTTAATTTGACATACTTGGGTTTATTATCATGACTTAAGTATTACAAACAATGTTAGGACTGTCAAGAGAGTGGATCTCTGCAAGCATGGGCAACAAAATCCTGCAATGTGAGTGAATAAAACAGATCTTTGAAAATATGAAGACTTTTACAAGCATGCTAAGGATCATGATATGCAGTCATGAAAAATGAGACCATGTAGGCAACTGAGCAGGATATGTTTTAGGACCTTTTATTTAAAACACAGATATATATATATAAAGCTTTATTTGACAGAAAGATTTGTTTGATACAAAACTATCTGCAGGTGTTCTGGTGACACCCTTGAAAGCAAAGGAAGTCAGAACACACATCCCACAGAAGGGATGCTTTAAGACGGCCTCCTATCATGACATCTAATAAGTTGATATTGAATGTGATTCCGAGGAAGAATACTCTGATGAGAGAAATTGCATGTTCAGTTTTAAATTAACATGTAAATGATGTTGATTACAATAAGAGAATAACCAGGCTATAATTAGTAACATTCAGTCATTGACCTTGCACTAAAATCTAAGGTCAGGAAATTTAGATCCCATTCTTGACCCTCTGTCTTAGAATACGAAGCCTTGACATCACTACATCCCAGTCAGCATAAGCTCCTTCCAGATGGCGGGATATCTCAGTTCCTGCCTCATAGCTACGACGTCCATGGAGCAAGCGCCAGTTGTCAAAGATAATCACATCACCTAATTAGGAGAAATTTTCAACATGAATAATTTGTGTTTAAATGATTTACAAAGATAGAAATTATTATTTACAAGATAGAAATTATGCTTTTTGTTGCAAATAACAAAATTTCCATGTTCAGATCGGTTGCTTACCATAGTGACTGTAATTAGTAAGAATGTACTATATTCATTAAGAAAACAAATACCAAGAAAATGCAATATGCAAGATGCCACCACTACTCAGTTCACACCAAAATAGAACATTTCTTTTGTAAACAAAATTACACATCTACTTTTTTTAAACTAATGAATTTTGTTCCTGGACAATTTTGTACATGTAGATAATGCATTCTAATTACTCTCTCCCTCCACTTTCTCATATCTGCTTCCCATGCCTATCACTTCCTACCTCCATCACATCCAGTCCCTTTCCTAGATTCTTGACTTTTGATTTTGTGACCTCTCTAGTTTTTCCAAGGCCGTCTGTATGACCACTGGGTTGGAAGTATCCATTGGAACTTGTTAGGACCATCTGCAGGCACACAACCATAGGAAGTGGCTCCCCATATGCACAACATTTAAACTTCATAGCTTGACAGGCTATCATGGACATGGTTACATAAAAGAGTTTTCTTTGTGTAAAGCTTTTGTATTGTTCTACTATGGAAAACATCAATAACAGACATTTCTTCCCATTTTAAGATCTTCAAGTAATTATAAGGATAGTGCAGTTTTCGGCTGATATCCTACATTCTTCATATTTTATATACACCTTTTTAAAAAGGAAATACTGAAAAGACAGCAGAATTTCATCTCTTCATCTATGAGAAAACTCAAATTGAGGCATTTATCCAAGGCTACTCTGCCACTAAATGGTGAAGCTTGGATTCCAACTCCTATTATTATTTTTTCCCATGGTATTTCTGTTTTATATGGTGTCACTCTTAAAATCAATGCACTTTGACTGCATGCCAAAAGCTTTAAGGATTTATCTAGTTCTATTTATTTACTTTATTATGTCAAAGAGTGTTTCTAAAATCAACTCAACTAGGTGTGGTATGTGTGTGTGCCTGTAGGCCCATCTACTTAGGAGAAAGAGGTAGGAGTATTGCTGAAGTCTAGCTCAGGAGCTAAAGATGAGGTTTTATGATATAGCAAGAAGGGTAGGGTAGGGGGTTTGTGTATGTGTGTGTGGGGGGCAGGGGCTGGAGAGATGGATCATCAGTGAAGAGTATGCTCTTCTAGAGGATGCTTATTCAATATCCAGCACCCACATGGTGGCTTACAACTGTCTGTAACTCTGCTCCCAGGAGATTTGATGTCCCTTTCTGGACTCTGTGGGCATTGAATGTGTGTAGTGCACATAAATACATTCAGGCAAACAGTCATACACATAAAAAACAGAAATAAATAAAATCTCAAAAATTAAAAGAATAAAAAGAATGTTCAAATTGGCCAAACCAAAAGCAAAGAGAAATTATGCCTTTTATTGCAAATAACATGCGGATCTTCATGTTCAGATCTATTGTTCAACATGGTAACTATAATCAATAAGGATATGCTGTAATCACTAAGAAGGTAGATCTTATGTGTTCCCTTCATGAAAACTGATAGATATGTAAAATAATGCATGTATGTTGTTAATTAACTAAATTTAGCCATTCCATAATATATACATATCTCAAAATATACACATGATAAACATTCAAAATTTTATTGTTAATTAAAAAACCAATAACAAGAAAAAATTGCTATAGTTTGATGACACTTTAATTAGTAGAGATTGTCTAGAAAAATTATCCATGTTTCCTTATTCCTTTTAAGCCACTGGAATAGGCTGAGTCCTGCTTTATTTTAGTATTACTGTCTTTGTGAGTAAGTTTTATCAGTAAACATTACTCATGTATTTTGGAGTGGGAATTACAAAGATAATTTTGTTTAACAAGACAGAAGAATTTAAAACAAACTTCATTTATACTCTATAGTTTTTCACTGTCTCGAGAGGAAGTGATGCCTTTTTAGGATGGTGGGTGATTTTCATGTTGTAATTTCTATACTATCTATTAGACTCTAACTTGTAGATTAGATGATACTGTAATATAACACAGCATTTGTTATAAGGGAAGACAGCATCCTTTCTTGGATTGGAGCCATGATAGCTTTAATAAAATAAGGAAAATCACACTGATGACAAGAGTTTTCAAAAAGCTTATTAGGAAGGTGACTATCAGTACAGAAATGTAAAACAGTCTTAATATTAGACATAGGCTTCATCTGGCCTCTCTTTAAAGTATCCTTGGATTGGAAGATTTTAAATTTCATGGGCTAGGACTTCCATGACAGTTTACAAAAAGGACTATTTTTTTAAGTCTGGGGAGGCAACAGCCTAGAAGTGGAGATGGCAGGAATCTTTTATTTAGGCTAATCAGGGCTCATTAATAGTCTGCCAGTCTGGATGTCATTTTCTTCCACTCACCTGGATTCATCTTGAAAGTGTACTTGTATTCTTTGCTGCTCATGAGGTCCACAAACTCTTTCAGAGCAGAATAGAAAGGCTGAACTCTTTCAATGGGGACATCGAAGACCGTATCTCTGGTTGCATTGTTGAAGTTGATGCGAATCACTTGGCCTTTATCATCCAACCTGTTTTATCCAATAGGCAAAATTAACATCTAATAAGGGTCAAATTATCTTAGAAGATATGTCTGAAATACAGCATACATAAAAACATGCAAATTAAACATAATGGGGGTGATGTGATGTTTAGATGTATGCATAATTATGTATGTTGTGACTGTTTATATCAAATTAAAATCCCAAATAGCATTTTTTAAAAGTAATGTTTTAATTTAACTGTGAAGTTATACCTAAGACTCTTGTGTTGCTGAGGACAGTGGTACATGCTTGTCAGAAGTCTGAGGCATGAGTATCTCAGGGTGAACACAACATGAGCTGTATAGAGATAACTTATCTCCAAAGGGGAAAAATTCCCATCTCACAGTCACCAAGCAACTCCTTAGATTTATTTTTATCTAAAATTTATTCCTGAAACTTATCTTTTCTCCACATTTTCCATCCACCTTCTCCAGAAAATCATCTAGTTCTACCCATAAAACATAGGTCAAGCAGTTTGCTGAAATCTCGGTCAGGAAAGTTTGACAACCCAAGTTTCATCCTTAGAAAGTCACACTTTTAAAAAACATTAATTATAATTTGGCCAAAAAATTTAAAAACCCCCATTAAATCTAAGTTCTATAAAGCTTTGTTTTTTTTCCAGTGATTCTTCCCAAATACTGAGCAGTTCCCTGGTTCCAATAAACATTTGTTGAATGAAGGAATGAAATATGTGTGTGTATATAAATGTCAGCTGAAGGATTTGATATTTACTAAATGACTTTATTTCTATACTATTTAGTTATTTCTTCTGAAATAATACAGATGGATTCTAAAGTGTAACCCTTCCCAGTTTTGTCTGAGATATAATTAAATGCGTGGCATCCTAAAAGCACAACAATAAGGCAATTCTCAAATGAAAAGTTAAATCAGTATCCTTTTTATCTTCAGGAAAATCATTATTAAATAATGTTAAAAGAAAAAAATAGGATGGAGGACATAGCTCAGATGGTAAAGTGCTTTTTTGCATAGGTGTGAGGCTCAATGAGAGACTCTGTCTCAAAATACAAGGTGAAGAACAATTGAGAAATATACTCTAGCCTTCTTATGAACATTCACATATATGCATCTATATACACAGGTACATACATACATACGGAGAGAGAGAAAGTTAATTGAGTATGTGAAAAAGAAAAAGAAAACAGAAAGAAAAGTACCATAATTAAGAATGAAGGACCAACCTTGTCAAGGAAAATAGGATGTTTCTTATCATGTACTCACACCGAAGTCAGAAAAAGGATAATATAAAATAAAATGGTCTATGGAGGACCATTTTATGATTAAAATGATTTCTATTGACTTGGCACTTTCTGAGGGATGTTTCATTCTTAGTCCATGTGGCTAAAATAAGACAGATTTTGCTCTAGAGATGCACATGGGATCTAGCTATGGCCAAGCAGCATTCTGCAATCCCCTGGTAGGTCATCCTGGTGGTTGTTTCATGGACAGACTTAGACAAGACTGGGCAGGGAGTCATCCAGATGTGCCATAGTTTTTGAAAAACAAATGCTGTCCTTGTGCTGTGGTTGCTAGCACGGAGGATGATGGAAAACTTGGAGCATGTGGGAATTCTTTGAAAATGAAGCCAAAACAAGATGACAAAGTTAAAAAGAAAAAACCGACAGCTTCTGGGTGACAGGACTTAACTCCTGCACCTATCTATTCCCCCTTATATTCTCTCACTCCTAGCTGTAAACTTTCTAATAGCTATAATCACATCGAGAAGGCAGAGTTTATACTTAATAATGAAGTATGGATGAATTCTTAGTTACCCAAAAATCTAATATTGATCGAGAAAAAATTTCATGTCATTTGGTAACTTTTTTAATGCATTTTTTTTCTTTTTTCTTCTAGCAATATATTAAACCAAAGCTTTGGAGTTAATCAAAGCTTTCTGCTGTTTAAAACTCAGTTTCAACTATAGGAAATTTATAAGACTACTCACTCTATAATCTTGTGTTTAGATTGTACAGAGAAATCACAGTAATCCACTCCAATGTCTGTAAAATCCACGAAGGTGGAGGACAGAATGTGGAATGCCTGGGGATTCTTCTCTTTGAGCTTTTGGCATACGTTAAACCCATCTACAATTTCAGAATCACCTCCTGTGACTGTTTGCTTTATACAGTGCAGAAGCTGAACCTATAAGGAGAAACAGAAAAATAGGTAAAGATAATGGCACCCACTTTAAAAACTACTATGTTAAATGTTCAAAAAGATACAAGTAGATAAAAATTAATAAAATGAAAAACATCTATTCTCTGATTCAGTATTGAGAGGAAGTATGGATGAAAAAGTTGCCTATGATAATGTGATATAACTCAAGTCTGCTGCAGTTGAAGACATGGACGTAGGAATAAGGTTCACAGATTACACCAGCTGTAGGCAGGGAGCACAGCAAGCTGCTGCAGGCAGGGAGGCAACAGCAGAGGCAGTTTTAACCTTGGCGGAGGAGTGTGGGTAAGACTTGAGTTCCATAAAAGAATGAGAACGTAAATAGGTGACTGTGCTGATAGGTCTGAAATATATATGGCTTACTGAATAATGAAAAGATTGGCTATAGCAGAGGGTTATAATGGGTGGATTGAAAGGATAATTGGGCTTTTGTCACAAACAGTCTGAAATGTGAGATGAAGGATTCTTGTACTTTCTGTTGTGCATAAAGGACATTGACTTTGGAGATCACTTGGGCTGAGCTGAAGAATAATGTATCAGCCCAGTGGTGTCTCACAGACACACTAATTTTAAGATGGGAACAAGCTAGGCCATAGCTACCTGTGACTCTAATGAGACAGTTCAGACTGGAAGACATCAAGGGAATGAAGCAGGCTATGACTAGGGGAGGAGGAGTAAATACAAGAAACATTGTAAATGGTGACCAGATGGGGAAAGTTTTAACATAACTATGTTTTAGCAGAACATGGTGAGCATATTACAATTTGAAAAATCAAATCAGAAAAACTGAAAGAGTTGTTTTGTGAGTAGAGTTTTCATGGATTTTGTGACTCCTTTTGGTAGGGTAGTTTGGGTGATTCTAGATACCTAAATTTAGAGCCTGGTTTTCTGCTTGAAGGAACTAATGGTGTTCTGTTGGGAAAATTTCACTTTTACTGATTCTAATACATTTTAAATTATTTTCTCACTGATTTCTCATAGAATGAAAGAGTAAAATGTGATATCTATACTTGGGTGGATATCAGTGTTAGTGAGAAAATATTCATTTAGCTTGGTTTTCCGCCATAGCTGGTTTAGAACAGTGGTTATCAAGACTTTCTGCAGTGACAGACTTGCACTTCTTTGTTAAGTAATACAGTAACCACCAGTTTCACATGGCCATTGTACACTTGAAATATAGTTATTACAACTAAATAATGTAATTTGAGATTGTATTTAATATTTATTTTTTGCACATGTCTATGTGGTATGTGTGTGTGTGTGTGTGCACGCGCATGTTTTCATGCATGTGGGTACATATGTATGTGGTATATGTGAGCATGTGCACATGTGTGCAGAGACACGAGGCTAGCATTGGGGATTTCCCTCCATGACTCTACACTTTATTCATTTATTCAACGAGGCAACATTTCTCAGTTGAATCCAGGTCTTACCAATAAAGCAAAGTAGGTTGATTAGGAGATCCTTTGTGTATGTTTTATAAGTGCAGACATTACAGGAGGGCTGCAATGTAGGGATCCAAACTCTGGCCCTCACACATGCCTGGCAGTTGTTTTATCCACTGCAATTTTTATGATTTTATACACAAGTTGTTCTCAAATGATAATTGTGTAATGTTTGTTACTATTTTGTAATAGTACTTAGAATTTGATAAATTTATCTTAATTTTGTAGATGGAGTGATTGAAATACAGAGGAATCAAAGTTCACAATTAAAAATTCAGTTAATATGTGATAAAGATGTCATTCAAACTTTGACACATTGGTCACAAGTCCCAAACACAGAAAAATCCCTTTCCTTTCAGGGAATCCGTTTATAGAGCTCTTAGAAATCCAGTCTCGCTAGGTGGTGGTGGTGCATGCCTTTAATCCCAGCACTTGGGAGGCAGAGGCAGGCAGATATCTGTTAGTTCAAGGCTAGCCTGGTCTACAGAGTGAGTTCCAGGACACCCAGGGCTACATACAGAAACCCTGTCTCAAAAAAAAAAATCCAGTCTTAGGTGTTCATTTATATACATATATATGCAAAAAGTCAATTATTATTTCCCAATGTTGCACAATAACTCAAACAGATTAATAATGATTACATCTTTAAATGAAGGCAAATTTTAACCTTGAAAAACATGTGCTTTAACTGATCAAGCCATTTTAGAAAATCTCAGTAGGTCAAGAAGAGATCAGGCAACACTGATGAAACAAAGGAGAAATAGCCATGTCAGCTGCAAGTCTGCAGAGTTCCAGAAAACAAGAACACAGCATTGTCCTCAGGAGAATCACAGCAGTTAAATTATTTTGGATTTTGCCATAATGATCCCACTGATTCAAATGTTAGTTTTAAGAAGGCCAGTTGGTATCTTTTACATCTGGCTAGGCCAAATAATATCTCCTTTTGTATAGTTATATTTTAACACAGTCTTATAAAAGAAAATAGATTATGAAGCCTGACAATATTTTTACCACTAATTCAAAGGCTAAATATACTCCTGTCATGTATAAAACCCAATTTTATTTCACATAAATCATTCAGAATAAAAAAATTCCTTTCTAAATATTTCCTTATGGAAGCATGTGACTTTTGGCCCAGAGAAAAAAGTGAGCAAAGTCACATCTGTGTATCATTTAAGATATGTTTCCTCATGCTGATCAAGCTGAACCCTCACTAGGAAACTCATTTTCCAGATCATTTCAAATATACTGAAAAGGACATCTACCTTTTCCATTTGTTAAAGAAAAGATCAAACTTTGGTATTAAAAATTCTTCATAATTTAAAATGGAAGCTGCACAATAAGACAGACAGCCTATGTGTGTTATCTGTTAGGATGAAAACATGTCAGGGTTCATTACTTAAAGACCATAGAAAGTCGTTGGCTCTGGACACCTCCTTTGCCATGCCATACTTTGTGGCTTCTCTAGAGCAGATCTCTCATGTCTCTTTGTGCACAAGATGCTTTAAATTTTGAGATATAAAGAAGTACCAGGTCCAGTTACTGTCCTTGAAGAGCTTTGTAAAATATGACAGTGTCTACAAATAACCTATCACATCACATACTACGGAAGTTAGTAACTCCGGTTCTGGATCATACTGGTGTGTTAAAAATGTAGGCAGAGATGTATGTCCAAGTCCAGGTTCCTCATTCATTAGTTGTCATCCTAGAAAAGTCTTCTGCTTTATGTCCTCATCTACCACTGCAGGGCATGATCAAGCTTGTCAACCTTAAAGGGCTTCTAAGAGAGATCATGTAAAGAAACTGAAAACTCTGAGAAAGTGTAAAATGCTTTGTTATACTTCAGTTATATTTAGGAAGCCATTTAATCATGTTTCCTTGGGATTTCAGTTTTAGCTTAGATTCAGACTTAAATTCAGAAAGAGCAAAGCACAATTTAAAAGTTCAAGTAAGACATGTAGTTATTCAGCTCCATTTTTAAAGTTGCTCTACATTCAATGTCTCCAAGCAATCATTAGCAGGCAGGATGCATTGAGTGGTTTGGCCACCCTGATCCATGTTCAGAACAAGCCTTACTGTTCCTCTCCTTCTCCATCTCCCACCCAAAAAGGTGATCAGAGGAGGAGTCATCTCTCTGTCATCATTTGGTTCAGAGAAACCATGTGGTGTTTTACAATCAATATAATAATTTAAAACATATGAAGCCAAATACTAGACCAGCTTAGCTAACTTATTCTGGCAAGAACAATGTGTAAGAAGCAGGGCACAGAGAAAACACGTTCAGTTAAGATGATGACCAAAAGGAATTCATTTTGATTTTTGGCCCATTTATGCTTAATTAACTTGAGAATTGTCCAATTTCTTATCTACATCTGAGGATACAGATTTGTATGTGGTTGTTTCAGCTCAGTTCAATTTAGCTAAAAACAGAGAGCTACACTCTCTTTAGTCTCCTGACCATCTGCTTTTTGGTTTAAGAAAATAATGATTTTGTAAAAATGTATTTGGTTTGAAAGATGATGATTTGTAAAGATGGAGACAGAAAGTATCCAGTCAGGATTCTCCTGGGTAAAACTGCTATGCACAATGCATCTTCTTTGGCAAGGAAACTTGTGGGTGGGATAGGAGAGGACTTCTAATACTAGCATGGTTATTCTGCTCCTTATGCCGATATCCCTTTACAATGCATTTTTGCAGCTTTCCATGTGAGCATCCCACTTTCTTATACCCTCTGTCTGGGCTAGCCTCACTAATTGCTTAGATCAATAAAACTTCACTGAAGGGACCTTATGTTGATTACTGGCCAAGGTCCCAAGAACTTACAATGCTTTGGCTTCCCCACGGAAAATGTTGCCAGTTGCCATGTGAGAAAGCCTAGGCTAGCCTTTTGGAAGACAATAGACTAGGGGGAACAGAGGCAAACCATCTCAGCATCATCTGAAGTGAACTATTTCCTAGCCAACCTAGCAGCTGCCAAGAGCCAGATGACTGAAAATAATAACTGCCTAGCTGAGCACAGCCCAAATAGTAAAAACACATGTGCTGAGTATCTAGCTGTTTATTATAATAATAATAAGTATTCACTATTATTCTTTGTCACTACCAAAGATTGAATACAGAGCCTCATGTATGCTGGTCAAGAACTCTTACCATTGAGATACATCCCCCCCCCAGTAGTATTTTGTTAAACTTTTAATTTCTTATGTACTGTCCATCAATTCAACTTTGTGTTTGTGTGATGCATGCATGAAATGTGAACGTGTACACATGCCCATGTGTGTGCATGAGTAGGCTGGAT
>CABHPH010137506.1:2371-15363 GCA_902168325.1 Peromyscus nudipes
AACTCACAGAGATCTGCCTGCCTCTGTCTCTGAAGTGCTGGGATTAAGGGTATGTGCCACCACTGCCCAGCTAAAAAAAATGCATTTATTTTTTAAAAAAAAAAAATCATAGATAGGATGAACAGGATAAATTTTATGACACATAATGGATGACAAAGCCAGACACGGGCCACACATCTCAGAAAGGCCACTTTCCTTTAGTGTGGAGGCTGTCTAACAACAGCAGCAGCAGCAGCAGCAGCAGCAGAATGCACTGCTACTTCTTAGGTCTGGGGGAGTGACGATGGCAGGAGTCTTTCCCTGTGGTCACCTAGGTGCATGACTCGGAAATCTTAGTGAGTTATTAATGATTTAACTTTCAAACACACATTGAAAAGATCACAGACCTGCCGTCGTCTCTAGGGGTTAAAATGAAGTGGACAGACCCAATGACGCAGAGCATATGGCATTGAACACCCAAACTTAACAAAGCAGGAGAAGCTGAGAAGTCTAGCACAGAACAGACGGGAAGGAACCCAGGAAGGACACGGTGTCAAGGTAAGCTCAGCCTTCCCCTGATCCCACAGTGGCTAAGGACTGTGAGCAGCAGTGTGGAGTTTTCAGCCTATAAACAGGACAGGGCATGAGCCAGCACCTTCTTGTTTCACCAAGCACCTCCCTCTCTTCTGTTGCTTCTTATTTCAATTAAAAAACCAAACCATTCAGGGATAAACCTAAACAAAGCATCCAGAAAGTGGCAACACTGAACAGGCAGGCAGCAGTAAATCAGACTCGGCTTACTCATCTGTGTGGAGGTCCATAGCAGTGCTAATCCACGCTTTGGGAATATGGCCTGAGGAGAACAATACAAGACAGGAACGTGAGAAGTTAGACTGACACTCTTCAGTGTGCTTTACACTACGAGGTTCAACTACACAGGAGACCTCAGTTAAAATGCTAGGCTGTCTGATTAGGAATGGACGGGAAAAGAGAATCATTTCTAAATATTGGAAGTCTTTCCATTGTACAATTCTGAGATATACAAGTCTTGGTCACCATGGTTACTAAAAACAAAGCAAGACAAGACAACTGTGATAGACTATATGCAGCACTTCCAGCTCTTCAGTACACAATACCTGTGGCTAACAGATGTACACCATGAACTGTGACCAATTCCATCACCCATCTCGAAGACCACAGGTGAGCAGTCACTCATCCCTGCCTCTCACTCACACAGGGCCCACTGTGCAGCTGTGCTGCTTCAGAGCTGGAGAGATGGCTCGGCTGGTAAGAGCTCTCCACCAGAACCCACACGACAGGAGAACCAACTCCTGCAAGCTGTCCTCGGACTGCTGTGTCTACTACCTTTAATCGTGCAGCCCAGAGCTATGTGCTGCCTATTGTGCAACACACCTCCAGAACTACCTCACGGTGCAAGACTGAACACCGCCCTGACCAGCTCCTCCCTGGCCCCAGCTTTCAGCCTCCATAATCATTGTTCTATTCTGTCTGACCTGTGCAGCATCTGGTTTTCTGAGGTGAACGTAACAGCTCACAGCCTATCTTGTGTTGCAACACAAGCGATTTCTCCATTTACAGAGTACTTTACATGTATATATCACATTCCCTTTAATAAAAATTCCCTTAACTGATCAAGCACAACTATAAAAAAAAAAACTAATTAAATAAGAGTAACTTTGCAACTGACATTTTCTAAACTATGAGCTAATAATATACTAAATTAGAAGGTAGAAATTCTTACCAAAAAAATAATACACAATGCAGAAATTTCTGACCACGAACAGGGATTCCACACAGCTATGTTTAACTAGTAAGAGGAGAGATCTCCTGAAGCGTAAAAACTTATACTGCTGTGGAGAACAACAAGAGAAATGTCAAAGGACACATTCAGCACCATTCTGAGCTGGACACTACTAGAGAGGCAGAGATGAACCATCATCAGTAAGAGTTAGGGTTGCAACTGGATGCTACAGGGGCTTGCCTGGCATGTGTAAGGCCTTGGGTCAATCCCCACCACCAAAAAGAATTAAACTGGAACAAAACGAACTATAACTGGGAGCCTATGAGATTGTTCAGTGGATAAAGCTGCCTGCTGCCAAGCCCGATGATCTGAATTCTAACCCACATGAGGCCCATATGATACAACAGAACCAACTCCCACAAGCTGTACACATATTCATTCTCTCTCTCTCTCTCTCTCTCTCTCTCTCACACACACACACACACACACACACACACACACACACACACACACGGAGAAATAAAACCATAATTTAGAACTTAAAGACCCACAATAACTGTACAAAAAGACAGGCTATTCTGATGTTTAAATAGTTAATAGTTTTTACACTCTATAACTAAGATTAGAAGAATACTGACAATATCAAGTAAATGACTACCAGTGTCCCATCAATCTTCAGAGGCTGACAGAGGAAGGAATGAATGGGCCTGTCTTCTCTCATCTTCTTGCTTCCTATCAGCTCACCCTGCTTTATTCACCAACTCACCATGCACAAGACAAGATCACACACTGTATGTGAGCAATGCTCCTAGATAGTGAAAAGCTTAAGCCAGTGTGCTCCTTCACCTCAGCCTTTCAGGGAGGCAAACTTACCACAATAAAAACAAAGGCACAAATCTGACTGATGAGAAAAGACAGCTCCAGGCACCCAAATCCATCATTTCAACTATTAGCACCCAATCTTCACCTCTCTGACTCCACTGTCCTGCCACCCTCAAAAAACAGCGCCCGCCCAGGCAGATGGCCACATATGTGTAGCTGCAAGAGATGTCCCAAGTATACATTTGGCCAATATGGCAGCACATGCCTATCATTAGCACTTGGGAAGCTGAGCAGGAAGAGCCAGAGCTCAGGACTAGCCTGGGCTATGCAGTGAAACCCTGTCTAAATATATATATTCTTACAAAGTTAATCTGAAGTGAAAGTTTATCATTTTAGAATGAACTTTAGAGATTCAAGAATCCAAAATTTCATCAAAAGAAATGACAACAAAAGCATGAAAATTGGCATTATATGGTAGAAACAATAACTGATCAGCACTGTCAACTATTAGCTCCTGTGGTCACTGCACATCTGTGATGTTAAGTAGACGGTCGATTTCACCTGGAGATCCAGCAAGAGTGTCTTTTATTTTCTCCAACACTTTAGTTTTCTCATTCTCTGTATGTGTCATGTTTGGACTTGAGGTCATTCATGCACAACAGGGTATTCCTGTATGGCATTTTTCTCAAGATACCGTGGGTGCACCCTACTTTTAACATTTCACAAATGTAAAGAGTTCCTAAGCAGGAAGTGTCTTTCCTACACAACTGCAGGAAGGTGAGGGTCAGAGTCTTTGAGGAACATGATCTTCTCACAGATGTATGCTCACGTTAGCTGGGAGAACCCTAGTGTGCCGTCCTCACAGACGAAATTCTCATTCCCACACGATTGCTTTACACCTCACGTCTTTCCCACCAGTGTGGGAGCCAGTGGGAAGGGACTGGTTCTAAAGCTTGTTTCAGTGCCTAGGCCTCACATCCAGAACAGAAACGAAGTACATAAAAACACAAGAAGAAACAGCAGAAACACATGGCTCGGTTACAAGCTTTATTCCTACTAGATTAGTTGGGGGTTTCGTTTTTTTATTTTTAAAATTTGTGTGTCTGTTTGTCTGCAAGCAGACATGTGTTAAAATGCGCATTTCGACGTTAGAGGACAACTTTGGAGAGCTGGTCCACTGTGGGATCCAGAGACTGAGTGCAGACCATCAGATCTGTGCTCCAAGTACCTTTGCCTGCTGAAGCTCACCTGCTTCAGATTAGATTTTTTACAAACCTAGTGAATGAACAGGGAAAATGGCTTAATCAAGTATATGCCATCCAAGCATGAGGGCCTGAGTTCAGATCCCCCATACTCAGTAAAAGTCAGAAGTGGTAGTGCATGCCTATCTATACTCTTAGCATTAAGGTAGGCCAAGACAGAAGGATCTCTGGAGTTCAGGGGCCAGCTAGCTTTGCCAAGTTCATAAATTCCAGACTAAGCAAGAGATTTTGTCTTGAAATCTAAAGTGAAAATCAATTGAGGAAGACATCCAACATCAATTTCTAGCCTCAACACACACAAGTGAGCAAGCATACACATGTACACATTTGTGCAACACACACACAGACTGAAGCATAGTTTTAACTACACCACACAAACCAGGTGAAAGAGTTTTGTTTACACACCCATGCCTTAGGTCTGAGACAATAACTGATGTGTTCGTAAATCACTTGCACATCCTTAAGCAGGGGGCTACAAAAGCACTTGAACGTTGTCATCCTCTTCCTCCAGCCCTGCTAAATCACAGCAAGCGTTACTATGACCAGGACAGGAAAGAGGGAGCAGCATTCTGAGAGTGGCAGCAGGAAAGGGGGGACTACAGCTTGCAAAACACACTGAAGTCTCACTGACACAAATGTCTTCTCAATTGCCTTGTGATGATTTCAGGGCTAAAGAACGTGGGGGGGGGTCTGAGTGGGAGCGGGTATTTGTGAGGTAGAGAACAACCTCTGTGCGCTGCTCTTCTCTGTTCCACCGTGTTTAAGACAGAGTCTCTTTACCCTACACCCCCAGGCTAGCTGACTTCTGAGCTTCGGGAGGTCCTCCAGGCAACCTGGGATTAGACACACACCTGTGCTACTGCGCTCTCATGGCACCTGAACTCAGCAGTCAGGCGATTTTACCATGGAGTTTTACTGATCAAATCTTGACACCATCAGATGAGGTTGGCCATATGTATAGACATGGCAATGTGAATATCATAGCTAAGGAAACGCTCAAATTTTATCTTACCTGTATAATGGGAAACGGAAGATAATTCATGTTGTTAATGAAATACAGAAGACTATAGCTATAGCCCATGAATGCTCCAGCCAGTAGGAAAAACAGGTGATGTTCATTCATGCAGGTTTGGGAGGCAGGGCTATCTAAGCTGAGAGGAAAGGTAAGCTATTAATTCAACAGTCAAAAACACATTATCATTGTTTTAAGGCTACTTGCCAGAAGGCAAAATTCTACGTTAATCACTTAAGAAATGCCCCAATTCTAACAAAATGACTCACTCTAGGTAAACAGGAGCAAAAGATTAACAAAGCATTTTCCCCTGACGCACGAGATCCTGACTACTGCTCTGTTTCCTTGGAAATCTAAGGTAAGAATGTGCACCACAGTCCTGCTGCTTCCAAGACAAGTTGACTTCATCTGGACAAGGAAGGACAAATAGCCTGCATGTACCTAATGGAGGTGCTGGAGCTCTGGGCTTCTCAGGTCTCTCCTAACTGTGCACCCCTCTCCGGGTCTCTGGATGCTGTCTTTAAAGTTCCTGGAAAGAGCCAGGCGTTGGTGGCGCACGCCTTTAATCCCAGCACTCGGGAGGCAGAGGCAGGCGGATCTCTGTGAGTTCGAGGCCAGCCTGGGCTACCAAGTGAGTTCCAGGAAAAAGGCGCAAAGCTACACAGAGAAACCCTGTCTCGAAAAACCAAAAGTTCCTGGAAAGATACCAGATCTGGAGAGCACTGGCCTCTAAATTAAGGAGCACCACACCTGACTGACTGACGTGGATCTTGTTTCCTTTTCCTTATTATCTCTATATCTTCATCCATGGCCTATCACTCTCATCTCTCAAGCTGCTGAGACTGTCCCTGAATCACCCCCAGGAACCCAACAGCACCTATACAGCGCCTTCCATATACATACAAATGTCTTTAGAATTCTGCTCATTTCCTCAAACACAGAATATCACTAACAGTTCATACACAGAAACAGGAACTTCTGTGAGGGTCTGAAGAGCAGAGTGCGACACTACTGCTCTCCATAGGTCTCCTTTGACTTGGAAAGAAAGTAAACACGGTTCCAAGAAAGAAGAAAAAAAACCATTTACTCTACCTCTCAGTTCCGGTACAGGGGACCACGAGCAAACTGTACCGGCCCTTGGTGATGATGGCCGCACACCACGCCACCACCATTCCCATGGCAGCATGTATGAAGGAGTGCATGAGCTGCTGAGGGTGGAGGAGCCTCCCGATTAGGGCCAGTCGGGAGCCAGGTATGGAGGGCACAACTGCAGAGAAAGCACAGCACCATGACTTTGTAACTGTGGCACCTGAAGCCAGAGGAGACAACACGTTCCCTCACCACGAACACCCAGCCAATAGAAAAACCCAGTACAGAACGCTCTTAGGCTAACAAATTGAGCCTTTAAAAACTTGAAATAAAGAAAAAGAGGTACACACACAAGAAAAACCAGGGGATCTAGAGATGAGCCCAATCAACGTTCTTCATCTTTCTTGGTTTTGTTTGTTTGTTTTCTAGACAAGGGTCTCAGGTTGCCCAGGCTGGCCTCACTCATGGCATAGTGGAAGATGTATCTGAACTACTGATATACGTCCCTTGCCTGCCTCCTGATTACTGATGTGTTCCCATACACTTGGCCTTTTCATTTCTTTAAATTAATATTCTCTGGTAATTAACATAATGCCAACATTTTCCTAAGAGCCACAAAATAAATAATTTAGAAGATAGCTCTAAATTGCCTTTATTTCAGCATTTGAAACTCACTATAGTGTCCATCTGTGAAAAATAAACCACAAAGGCAAACATCACAATCATGAATATTAACTGTTTGTACAGTTATTGCAAATTATTTATTTGTGGGGAGGTCTGTGTGGAGGTTAGAGCTGGCCCTCTCCTTTACCCACCAAGCCTGCATACGAGCTTCTATACAGGTATTTCAAGACCTCGCCAACAACCCAAAAAAGTTCTCTGGGAGTGACCTGGGAGACAACTGTGGGAATGGAGCAAAGCGTATTTATATCTAAGCTGCCTGACACAGACACGCAATAATCTTCTTTTAGTAAACTCAAAGAAAAGAGATGATGGCGTTGGCAAGAAATGAAGTGTGCAGGGGGGCTCAAACACGTGGCACTTTAGGTAGGGAGCAGCCATCACCTCCTCTTCCCACTAAGACTACCCTGAAAGCCAATTATGTGACTGACTTCCTAATGGGACAAACCCTGCCGCCATGTCATTCAACATTCTCTCAAGCTCCATCTTCTCCCTAGAAAATCATTTCTCTTCTTAGTCTGCTTAATACAACTCCTCTAGGACGCTCCTACGCTGGGTCAAAGGTGGCCCTCTACACTCCCTCACACCTGCCCAGTGTACCTGTCAGCAAATATACTTCACAGATCCTCTGGAGCAAGCTGGGAGCGCATGATGCTTTGCACACAGTACACATATAAGCCTACTCCTACAGGACAAGCCAACATGACCAGTGAAGCTTTCAAAACACTAGTGTATACCTTTGATCCCAGCATTCAGGAGGCAGAGGTAGGGAGATCTCTGAGCTTGAAGCCAGCCTGGTCTACAAAGCAAGTTCCATGACAGCCAGGGCTACACAGAGAAACCTGGTCTCAAAAAAACAAAACAAAAAACAAAAAAACCCACACAAAAAATAAATAAAATAAAATAATAAAAACACTGACTTGAGCGCCCTCACCTGGCCCACCTACATATAGAAGATGGCCCAGGAGCACAGTAGAGTGTAAGAACCCAGGCTATAAGCCTAGGAAACGGTTAGAAGAGACAGAGACCCAGCCAACAAGAAAACACTATGAAAGCAAAGAACAATATGTTACAATATCCAGTCGTGACTTAAAATTTCACATACTGTTTTTTTAAAATGTAGAACACTGTTTTTTAATACTAAAAAGCTAAAAGGAGAGGAAAGATGTCATAGGAAGATAAACAAATAAATGAATAATTAGAAAACCCCAAATGACAAAACTAGGAGTCTGAAAAGGCATGAAAATGCTCTGGAATCCAGGATTCTCCCAAGGCAAAGCCCAATTTTTTTAAATTAAATATTCCAAAACCATAGACTTTGTTATTGTGGGGTGGGAGGGAGAACCTCACAAAGCCAGTGACATATGCTTGCAATCCCAGCATCCAGGAGGCTGAGGCAGAAGTACTACCAATCTGAGGTCAGCCCAGACTTGGTCCCCTATCCTATAAGGAATTACTTCCTAACTCATTTGCTAACTCACAGCTTGCTAGCGGTGAACTATTAAAAGGGCTACATTTATTTTGTCATTGCGGTAAAATATAAAGTAAAATCTATGATTTGAATCCTTTGTAACTGCACAGTTCTGAGACACGAGGACATTCACACTGCTGGCAACCAGCCCAGCACCACCTCCTGACTCTCCTGTCCTCCCGACAAACCTTGCCCGGTGGCCAAGCCCATCCCCTGACAGCCCTGGCACCACTACTCCACTGTCTTGATGACTCTGACCACTCTCTATACAGCCAACTTCTGTAAGCAGACTCAGAATGTCTGTCACAAAAGGCCTAACTGTATCTTCAAAAGAGAAACACCAAAATAACAGCACGTACCACCCAAAGAACAACAGAATGTGACTATGCACATATTTTTGAAATTCTTCCCTGGGTAGATAAATTAGTTTTGTTTTGTTTTGACACAGTGTCTGGCCATCTAACCTAGGCTAACTGTCTAGCCCACTACACGGCGAAAGCTGGCCTTGAACTTGTGGTGACCCTCCCTCAAACCTCTGTAGTGCTAGTGTTCAAGCACGTGCCACATCCCTGATGTTCAAACTTTTAAAGATCAGAAACCTACCTGTGTAGAACTCCACATTGAAAATACTTATTATTATAATCACCACTGACAGCAGCAGGAGGTAGAAGATTACATGGGAACTACATAAGTCATTGAAAGAATCTGAAACACAAGAGAAAGGAGTTAGTGAAGCCTACTCAGTCCTAGAGTTGTGTTGCACACTGCAATACAAGAATTCAAACCACAACCAGTGCTTTCAACTTTGTGTGTACAGATGTCTGTGGGAATGTATGTGGATCTGTGGACACAGCACAGGACAGGAGGGCACCGGGTCCCTCGGAGCTGGAGTTTCAGGCATCTGTGGGACACCTGGTTTCTCCCGTGAGTGTTGGGATCCAACCCTGGCCCCCAGGATTCACAGCAAGCACTCTTAACCACTGAGCCATCTCAGCAGACTCCACAAGTGCAGTTTTAACTCTAAAAGTCGGCCTGCTTCTCTCTTTAAAAATTTATTTGTGCACTGCTTACAACAGGACATCCACACAAAAGCTCCCAAGTGAGTTACTGAGACTTTGTTCTGGGTACTGGAGAACGGTATTAGAACTTCTTCAAAACACACAGATGTTAACAACAGAGAGCATACAGACAGACATATGCAAACATTTCATCATGTGAAAGCTGCCACAGCAACATACCAAGTTTCTTTTCAAAATGTAAACAGTATTTTTAAACTCTACTTAGTAAATGCAATTAGTGCCTACAGCTGAAGTCAAAGTTACATGGAAATGGTATGATTTAAAAGTCATCTAAAGGGCTGGTCTAAATAACAAAAACCAACGATGTCCTCGTGAAAAACCAAAACATCGCATTTCAGAGTAACTCAACAACCAACGTGTTTCCAAGTTTAAATATGTATGTTACTATCTAAAAATATGAACAAAAGAAAGAGACATGGGATATGTTGGCTGAACAGACTCACTTAATGAAAGCAATTATTTTTCAAAGTAGAATTCAGAAACCAAAATGAATTGCAGTTTTCCTAAGCCTCCACAGTTAATCAGCGGCCATCTCTGCACTGGATCACGGGCTAATTTCATCAGTCCTGTGTGACTTGGCAGAGACAGACACAAAAGCATGCCTCTATCCATTAGTAGCCATACTTCCAGAGGCCAAACAATGCAAGATTCTAACTGTGATAACTGGCAGGTTCTTATAAAAGAAAAATAAAGGAAGATATTGTAGAGAAAAAAATTTCCCAAAGTAATTCATGTTTTTTAATCTTAGGGAATACTTTCAAGATTTCAAAACCTAGTTTGACAATATTTATGTTTTTTAATTTTTTTTTCAAGGCAGGGTTTCTCTACGTAACAGCTCTGGATGTCCTGGAACTAATTCTGTAGACCAGGCTGGCCTCAAACTCATTGACATCTGCCTGCCTCTGCCTCCTGAGTTCTGAGATTCAAGGTATGTGCCACCACCGCCCAGCTTAAATTTTTTTGAAAATTATCTATTATGTCATACTATGGGAAAACAAATTTGAAGACAGAGACTTCAGTCACTTACTAGCTGGATGTTAAACATTATTTTAACCTGAACCTTAGTGTTCTATTTACAAAGCACATACAACACCTCACTATGTGGAATTATAGGAAAGAGGTAATATACTTAGGGCCTGGCACACAGTAATGGCTACAACTGATAGAGGCCAATAGCGACATTTCAATGAACTCACTAATGGTTTTAAATTATTTTTGTGTGGGTGTGCTTGCTCATGCGTGCACACGTGAAAGTCTCTTCCTCTGTTCTCTCCATCTTACGTTTTGACCTAAGGTCTCTCGCTGAAGCCAGAGCTCACCAGCTGGCTGGCTGACCAACGAGCCCCAGCACAATGCTGAGGTTATGATGCGTGTCACACACCTGGCTTTTGCATGTCACCCACCTGGCTTTTGCATGTCACATGCCTGGCTTTATGTACGTGCTGAGGATCTAAACTCAGATCCTCACGCTTCAGCAGCAAGGACTTTGCTCAGCCACCCTTCAGCTCCTAAACATCATCATGTTATTTTCCACCCAAAGATTCCAACAAACATTTCAGCCTGCTTCCATCTTTTCTTCCTCGGCAGACTTTAAGTCTTCCCTGTCATTCTCTATTTTTGGCCTCTCTTATCTTTGTTGGTCACAATGTAAGAATGAAGTATTCTTTAACTATTTATATAGTTTTTGCTTCATCACTTATTGCTTTTGAAATAGTTACTCCATATGTATCCCAGGCTGGCCTGGAACTCCAGCACCTCCTGCTACAACCTCCTAAGAGTTGGGCTATAAGAATGTGCCTCTAGCCGGGTGGTCATGGCACGCACCTTTAATCCCAGCACTCAGGAAGCAGAGGCAGGCAGATCTCCGAGTTCGAGGCCAGCCTGGTCTACAAAGTTGAGTTCCAGGAAAGGCACAAAGCTACACAGAGAAACCCTGTCTTGAAAAAAAAAAAAGTGCCACCAACCAGCTAGTTTAGACATTTTCCTTTTTTAAGAATATAGGTCACAGTTTCGATCTACAATTTTAAATAGATGGCAGGGACAGTACTCTTTCTTTAAAAGATAAAAATCAATAAATTTGTCAAAAAGGAAAGACAAACAAACAAAAAAAAATGGGAAATGGGGCTAGAGAGATGGCTCAGCAGTTAAGAGCACTTGCTGCTCTTCCAAAGGACCTGGGTTCAGCTCTCAGAACCCACATGGTGGCTCACAACCCTCTGCAACTCTAGCTTTAGGAGATCCATAGGCATCAGGCATGCATGTGATGAACATACATACATACACACAGGTAAAATATTTATACACGTTTAAAAAAACATATTTTGTTAAAGGAAAAGACAAAAGGGTAAGTCTTTATTGGTGTGGTGTCTTTTTCCTTTTCTCACTGTATGTCCCAGACTGGCCTTGAACTCAGATTGTCCTGTTATCTCACAGTGAATGTTTTGGTGGGTCAATTTATAGACAGTAATTGGAAACTGCCACTTACCTGACAGCCACTGTATAGGGTGGAATAAATCGACGCTGCTGAAGATTATAAAGGCCGTGGTACAGACAGGTAGAAGCAACACCGACCAAATGATGCTTGTAACTATCCTCCAACCCAAAACCTAAAATCGAACAGAACTCTTCAATCATGAAGTCGGTTACATGAACTTAGCTCTGCAAATCCTGCCTTTGCATAGAGGCTACTAACGTTAACCACTACTATTTATACCCAAATCATACTGCCTTTGCATAGAGGCTACTAATGTTAACCACTACTATTTATACCCAAGTCACAGTCCATGCAGTTACAGAGAAACCCAATGGCTGTCACTGTCTCTAATGTCACATACCACTACAGAACCTCACACTGTCAGGGAACTGATGCTGGCATTGGGTCCAGAGTCAAGTGTAACATCAAGTGTATTTAAGGTGGGGGTGAGTGCACACACGTACTAACACAACACACACACACACACACAGTGTGTACAGAAAGAGAAGAAAAATGGAAATAAATTCTACAGGATTTGGTGTGATTAGTGATACAGGTGGTTAACAAACAGACCTAAATATCTTATTTTTAGCCTGGGATAGATTACAGGACATCCAGGTAGAAACACTATTCGAAAAAGAACCTTTGCTTCTATTCTCTTTACGCCCACACATAGAATCGATGCATGGGGCAGTCTTAAACCAAGAATATATAATAAGCTCAGCGTCTGCTAAGGCCACACCACATTCTTTTAGCACAGGGCACCCATTCCCCTTTCGTAACCCTTAGGATCAAGGCATTATGCAGCAGTTCCAATCACTAACATTTTGCGCTACATCTTTCCTAACGTGTCCAAATTTCCATGCGACTCATCCCACCCGTGCTGACCAACTTCCACTTCGGACTCCAGACCAACACCCCAAACCTAACTGCCACTGAGGACACCCCCACACCCTTGCACCCAATCCCGCAGGTGGTCAGGTCCCTACGCGCTATTCCTAAGCCGCCGGAGGACAGGCCACTTCCAGCCAAGCGCACCGCACGGCCAGAGCCTGCCCGCCCAGCCACAAGGAGGCAGTGAGTGTCACCGCGCGCTAACTCACGCGCCAAAGGATGTCCCGCGGCCCGCCGACGCAGGGCCCACTCGCAGCCGTGGCCATGGAGATGGCGGCCCCTGCTCTCAAGCGTGCCGGGGACGGAGTGCACGCCCGCCACCACTGTTCAAAGGCAGGAAGGCCCCGGGAGGACCCAGCTGGGGCTGCCCGAAACACTGCCTGCGCAGAGCCCTGCACAGCCGCCTGACCATCCCTCTGAGGCTTCTTCTGAACAGGCTCGGCCGGCCAGAACTGCCTCATAGCCACA
>CABHPH010137506.1:20363-32628 GCA_902168325.1 Peromyscus nudipes
TTATGTATACAGTGTTCTGCCTGAATGCCAGAAGAGGGCACCAGATCTCATTACAGATGGTTGTGAGCCACCATGTGGTTGCTGGGAATTGAACTCAGGAACTTTAGAAAAGCAGCCAGTATTCTTAACCTCTGAGCCATCTCTCCAGCCTACCTGCCTTCTTTCTTACTTACTTTCTTTCCTTCCTTCCTTCTCTCCTTCCCTTTATTTCTTTCCCTTTCTTTCCTTCCTTTTCTTTTTCTTTCTTTCCCTCTCTCCTTCCTTCCTTTTTTCTTTTTCTTTTCTTTAAATAAAGCTGTACTAGCCCCTGGGAGTGAGTAAGGATATTATAAATTTAGAAATAACTGAAAAGGTGGTTTTTTTCACTTTTTTTTTCAGAATGCCACCCTTCTAAAAAGTGAAATCAAAGGATACTGTAGCCTCCTTCTTAATACTCAGTAATTCATTGAAATCTTTTTTTAATGACTTTTATTGCTAGGAAAGGTGAATTTTGCTTTTAGCTCCAGCTGTAACACTTGTTAAGTGCAGTATCTTGATCCTCTTTGAGCTTCTATTTCAAGTGTAAAATAAGGATAAAAATACACAACATCCTGTTGATGGAGTGAAGATGTAAATACTATGCTAAAAAAAGATAACCATTGAAGGCAGGGTGTGGCTGAGTTAGCAGAAGCTTTCCTAATGTGCACCAAGCCCTAGGTTTGATCTACAGCACACCCAAAAACATGGTATGGTGGCACATACCTGTAATTCCAGCACTCAGGAAACTGAGGCAGGAGCATATAAAATTCAAATTCATCCTTCGATAGTGAGCTTGAGACTAGTCTGGAACACATGAAACAGCTGCTCCCAACAGGAGGAAAGATGACCATGGACAGCAGTGTGCTCGCCATGCAAGCATGAAGACATATGAATTCAGTCCCCAGCCCCAGGTGAAAAAGCTGAGCACAGGTGGGGATTTATAATCCCAGTGCCTGGCAGGTGGAGATGGGGAGCTCTCTGGGGCTCACTGGCCAGTGAGAGAAGCAAGGTGGAGATGCACACACACACACACACACACAGCTTCTCACTAACTCGAGTTCCCCTTTCCCTTCTCCGGTTGCTTCTGGCCTCAGCTGAAAGCCCCGGGTGAGCACTGTGAACACATTTTTGCACTCATTTGCATGCCCTGCCAACATTCCATACCCTAGAAAGGCAAGGAAGTCAGTAGACACGGTGTCTTGCTGACTGAGGAAACTCATAGGCTACTGAGAGACCCTGAGAGGACACAAGGCTGCTCTGAACCGTTTGGCTTCTTGGCTTATTTAAGATTCTATTATATCCCAAAATTACATTAATACCAACTACACCTGAAGCACTGCAAGATAAACGGGCTATATCTCGTTGATCCAGTCTCTGCCAAGAACAAACAAACCTTTTTCTGAACCAGTCACGGAGAAAAAACCTTTAAAGAATCAACTTACAATAAGTCAGAAAAATATTTAAGAGAGAGCATCTGTTTTGATGCATGGTTTCAGATGTCTTGGTCTGTGGCCAGCTGACGCCATGCTTTTAGGCTTGGTGAAACAGAGCATTGTGGGAGTGAGGAGAGCATGTCGTGGGAAGAAAGCTGCTCACCTCAAAGGGGTTGGGAAGCAGACAGATAGGATAAGACCTACTTCCCTTAGCCAGTTCTCCTCCTAATCTCCACTGTCTTCCAATTATGAATTCACCAATAGACTAACCCGTTGACAGAATCAGCAGTGAGTTAAAATCGGAAACTCTGAATTCCCCACCTCTACACTGACTCACTACTCTGAGTGTGGTGATGGAGCAGGGGACAAGGGTTGGAAGGAGTGGCCAATAAATAGCTTTACAAATATATATTTTTAAATCAGCCTAAATGAATTTCCAGAAGCACCCCTCAGGTTCCAGGAAATCGGAGGTTAGTCTCTGTAGGACAGACTACCAGGGTCCACTCCTCTTTTGTCAGTTGTAGAATCCCAATTTGAAGAGGTTGATGTGGCGAACGTATACCCATCCTGCGCTTGTGTGTGGCCAAGTGACTGAGTTCAGGCCAGCGCTATAATCAAAGTCCTGCATGGCAGCTGCTCAGAGATCAAGCTCAGCCGGTACTTGGCCTTCACCTCTTAATCCCTCCCTCCTTTCATCTGCCTGGATTTGGGGCATGCTCGAGCATTAGCATCATATTGCACCACGGGAAGAAGGTACTGTGGAAAAATAAACCACTGGGTTTAAAGGAAACCATTATTTTGAGCAACCACACCAGTCCAGGGAAATCTGACTTCACCCTCCCGACTCAGTTTACACAGGAAAGATGAAGTCTTGGTCAAACTACTTTTACTTTTTATAGGTTTTCTCATATTGTTTAGCTTTGCTTGGACTTTTGAGGCAGGGTCTTGCTTTTAGTCCAGACTGCCCTTCAATTTATAATCCTCCTGCCTCAGCTTACTCAGTGCTAGGATTACAGGCCTGGGACATTGTGCCCATGTTTATCATATTCTTAAGTCATCTTTTATAAGTATTCATTTACTCCTTTGTCTGACCTCCCACTGGTGACGAACCCTCACAAAAGCAGGGACTCTGTCTTGCTTCTTATTGTTTCCAAAGTGCTTGTCATATTAGTAAAAGTCCAAGAATGCTTATTAAATTGACAAAATAATGAGTATGACAAAAGAAATTGAGTGTATCATAAAATGTCCATTCAGAACAATCTAATTCAAAGAAATATGTAATGTGGAAAATTGACCAGGTGTTGGAAGGCTGAAAGGGCACGGGGCAAAGAACAGATTGTAGAAGGGAGCGGGAGAGTCATTGCCCAAATAGAGGAGGCCACTACTTCCGTGCACACACCCAGTGAGGCCACATTCAGGGCTGAGCTGCAGAGGGAGATGCTCCCAGATCACCACAGCTGTCAGTCAGGAACTGAGCAGTTAGTCGCCTGAAGAGGTTGAAATTGCCACAAGCACCCACAACCATTTGCAGTCGCTGTTTGAGCCCCAGTTTCCTCGCCAATCACGAAACCACCTTGTAAGATGTTGTATTGAATGAGGTTTTGCTCAGAAATTATCTGGTACACTATAGAAAGTTACAGGTGTCAGGTGACAACAGATGTAAGGAACTCCTCGGCCACTCCAGAGTGGCCAAGTCTTTCTCTTTCCCTGCCTGGGAAAATGAACACGGAGGGGTGTCCCTTCAGACAAGTGACAATTCAGAAAATGTGCACAAGACATGTGAAACTATAACCCCCCCCCCAGGACAAAATAAAATCAACTAACATATGTGATGTGAAAGAATCACACCAATGAGTGTTATAAAAGCTCAATAATTAGCCGGGCAGTGGTGGCGCACGCCTTTAATCCCAGCACTCGGGAGGCACAGCCAGGCGGATCTCTGTGAGTTCGAGGCCACCCTGGGCTACCAAGTGAGTTCCAGGAAAGGCGCAAAGCTACACAGAGAAACCCTATCTAGAAAAACCAAAAACCAAAAAAAAAAAAAAAAAAAAAAAGCTCAATAATTATGTGATAGAATTTAGGGAAGAAATTAAAATAAAGAAAAATCATAAATGGAATTTGAACTAAAAGGAATTCAAGAGCTAAAAAACACAATAGCAAAAGTACAGCAAAACAATTTTTAATCATAAAGGAATAAAAAGGATTTCTAAAAGTGACTAATAGGAGGTTGGAGAGATGGCTCAGCAGTTAGGAGCACTGGCTGCTCTTCCAGAGGACCCAGGTTCAATTCCCAGCACCTACAGGTCAGCTCACAACTGTCTATAACTCCAGTTCCAGGGGATCTGACGCCCTCACACAGACATACACACAAGCAAAACACCAATGCACATAAAATGAAAATATATAAATAACTTATTAAAGTGATTAATAGGGGGCTGGAGAGATGGCTCAGTAGTTAAAGGCTAGTTTGACAACCAAAAATATAAAAGTAACTAATAGAAAAAAAATTTAAAAAGTGGCTAAGAAAGGGCTGGAGAAGCCAGGCGATGGTGGCACACGCCTTTAATCCCAGCACTTGGGAAGCAGAGCCAGGCGGATCTCTGAGTTCGAGGCCTGCCTGGGCTACAGAGTGAGTTCCAGGAAAGGTGCAAAGCTACACAGAGAAACTCTGTCTTGAAAATAAATAAATAAATAAGAATTTAAAAAAGAAAAAAGAAAGGGCTGGAGAGATGGCTCAGTGATTAAGAGAACTGGCTGCTCTTCCAGAGGACCAATGATTGATTCCCAGCACCTACATGGTGGTTCATGACTACGTGTAACTCCAGTTCCAGGGATCCAACGCCCCCTTCTAGCCCCCAAGGGTACTGCACACAGGTGGTACACAGATACACTTGCAGAAAAAAATATCCATACACATAAAAATAAATATTTTATGTTTTTAAGTGACTAACAGAGAAGTACACATTTTTAAAAAGTAAAAGCAATTAATAGAGAAGGTAGGCAAAGATCTAACCTCTAAATAATGGAAGCTCCTGAAAATTTTGAACCCTCATCTTAAACCGCCCAGCAACACACAGAAATGTGGGAATTTCTTTTTGTTTTTTAAATTTCTTTCGTACTTTTAAAATATTAAAAAATTTACTAAATCATTTAAAATTCTTCAATGGTATAGATTTTTATATTTTATAAGCTTGTAAAATACAAGGGTTGGGCTGGCAAATAATGATTCCTTCTGCCCATCTGGTTAGCCTCAGACTCAGTCCTTTTCAGAAAGAAGGCTACCAGCTCTTAATGAAATTAGTCTTTGCAAAAGGAAAATAAAAGGCGTCTGCTTTGACAAACAGCTGCTCGGACACCCAGCATCTCTTGCGCAACCACATTTAGTCAATGGAGCAAAAGGAATTGAAACACAGAGCAGGCCACTGTTTTTAAAGACCCAACCCCAGGCCTGGGGAAGACTCTGAAAGGTTCAGTCCATTGAGAGGCAAGCTCAGGCTCCTCCCTCTTCCCATGGCCAGTCCACTGATAGGCAAGCTCAGGCTCCTCCTTCTTCCCATGGCCAGTCCACTGATAGGCAAGCTCAGGCTCTTCCCTCTTCCCCGTGGCCAGGTTGCACTCTTTGTGGCTATGTGGCAGGGCGGTCTCTGCTGTCTGCTTCTTGGGCGTCAGAACTCATGAGGACAACCAATGAAGAGCAAACCACGGGGAAACCCACGTAAGATGAGCAAAGCGTGTAATCCAGGCTGCGCACACCCTTTTCAACACCGCAAAGGTGGATTTACGATTATGACACAGACGGTCAAATGAGACCCATAGGTGAAGAGCATGACCAACGGCATCTCATCTGCAGGTATGAGAGAGAGGCTGCACCAGAGCTCTCCATTGGACACTCGAGAGTATGCGGCCACAGGTGACGGCTTGGAGTGCAGCAAAAGCAGAGAAAATGCATCCCAGTGCCCTGCAGACAGCCGGTGAGCCTGAACAAGTCACTCAACCTCAGCATGGTCCCTCGACTGTAAAAAGGGGGACAGTAGTGTATTCTGTTTATTTCCACCAATGCACTGACACCGAGCCGAGCCCTGTCACCCACCTTTCAAGTAACCTGTCGGCATGGCCCCGTGTGTTCTTATGAGCAGGAGTGCCATGAGTCACTTATAGCTGCAGACTTCATTGCCACTGTGAGATGCCCCAGAGGTCCTTTCCTCTGACACAGTGACCACAGAGATTTTAGAACGGTAGTACCCCGTGCCCCAGTATCTGAGTGACGGAAGGCACCACCTCCCCACCAACTTGTGATGAATTTGTAATATGAGCAAGAACTACAACAGCGAGGTTTTAAGCTAACACTTGGGAGTTGGTGGGTGTCATAAAATAACATAGCGCCCTCTCAAACAACGCTAACAAACTCCGAAGACTCTGCTGGGAGCCAGACCAATCCAAGGCTCGCTCAGAGCCCTGATGAAAGGGCAGGGAGAACGCTAGATCTGTGTCCTTGCCCAGGGGTAGACTTGGCAAAGTCCAGTCTGAGACTGGGGACAGGGCCTCAAAGGAGGTAAGGTTTTGGTTCCTGGGAACCTGGCTCTTTCCCCTGCAGAGGCCAGAGTTATCAGTCCCAAGGCCACCGTGTGCTCCGTCTGTGACACACTTGAGATAGCCTGTCCTTTTATGGAACGTTGCTTGCTTAGCTTCCTGCTGACTTCATCCCACTGTACGACGATAGCTCTCTGCTGACTCTGCCCCATCCCCCGCCCCCTGCAAACTGTATCTAAGATGCTGTACTTCTTAGTAAACTTGCTCGGCATAAGGCACAGCTCGTGCAAAACCTCCTGACCCCAGCTCTCCCATCTCCTTCACTGATTCCTTGGTCCTCCTGCTCAGGAACCTGTCACCTGCTGTGGGATGTCTTTCTGTACGCTGTGAATGTGTTGCTCTGATTGGTTGATAAATAAAGCTGTTGGGTCAATGGCGGGGCAGAATAAGGTTAGGTGGGACTTTCGGACTGAAGAGCTGGAGAAGAAAGGAGAATGAGGGGAGAAGTCAGCCACTGCTGAAGGAGCAACAAGAGACAGGCAGACCAGTAACTCCACAGCCGCGTGGTAACATATAGATTAATAGGAATAGGTTAATTTAAGTTATAAGAGCTAGCTAGCAAGAAGCTGAAGCCATAGGCCATACAGTTTATAGCTAATATAAGCCTCTGAGTGGTTATTTTATAAGTGGCTGCAGACTGCGCGTGGGAGAGATTTGTCCGGACCTTGGGTCCGGCGCTGGGCCAGAGAAACTTCCGTATCTACAGTCACTGAAGAACCTGCTGGTCCAGGTCAAGACTTAAGTTCTTAAACTCATTTTGTGTGTCGCTTTCCTTCATTTAATCCACCAGCACTCACTAAGCAAGGAGTAGGGCCAGGCACTGCTCTGGGTGCTTCTGTCCGGTACACAAGCCTTACCGTTAGCCACCCTGTCCTCACGGGCATTCAGCCAGTGCACCAGGAAGAACTGGTCACTAGCGTTCAGCTTACATGCCGTTGTGATGAGAAGCAACATGTTAAGATACCGGTAAGCCACGAGCCATGTGGCAACTTATAGATTAATAGGAATGGGTTAGTTTAAGATGTAAGATCTAGACAGCAAGAAGCCTGAGCCATTAGGCCAAACAGTTTAAATAATATAAGCGTCTGTGTGTTTATTTGAATCTGAGGGCCAAGAGCCGGGCAGGAACAGGATAACTTCAGCTACATGTCGTTCTTGGGCACTGGACTAAGACAGGAAGTAGAGGTCTAAAGAACTGAAACTGGGGGCCCCCCGAGAGATGCTCAGTGGTTAAGAGCACTAGCTACTCTTCCAGAGGACGCGGGTTCAATTCCCAGCACTCACACAGGGGCTCACAACTGTGTGTAACTCCAGTTCCAGGGGACCCGACACCCTCTTCTGACCTCTGAGAGCACCAGGCACACACACACTTTGTGTACAGACATCTATACAGGGAAGGCTTATACACAGAAAATTTAAAACACTTTTTAAAGAAACTGAAACTTACCTGCATGCATAGCCCCTATGGCCCCCAAACGTGTTGTTTTCTGTTCTTATGGTGCCTCTGCTTATGGTGGACTCTACCTTCAAACCCCTTTATGACTCTGCTTAAAATGGATCCTAGTATCAACTTTCAACTGGACGCATGGGACACATCTGTAATCACATGGGAGGCTGAAGCAAGAAGATTACAGGTTTAAGGCTAGCCTGGGCTACACAGCAAGGTGCTGTCTCAAAAATATAAAATAAAACAAAAATCCATTCGTCCTACTAGATTATGTCTAAATGCTGATTTCTGTGAGGATTTCCCCCAGGTATGAGGTGTGCCCTCTCTATACATTGTTATGGGGTTAGGAGAGGGACTGGGGGTCCAGGTCTTACTCTGTTGCCCAGACTTGCCTCCAACTCCTGGACTCAGTGGTCCCCACCTCAGCCCTCCCTTGCCCACCCCACTCCCTCACCTTTCAGTCCCAATGATCACAGTGATGATCAGTGCGTGGGAAGGAAGAGCTGAAAGACACATGTCAAACACCGCTGCATTTTATTTCCAGGGTTGGACTCTCAGGGCCTCACAGACACCAGGCAAGATTCTATCATGTGACTGACACCCCCAAACCAGCACTTAATTCTTGTTAAACAGGGACGAGGCTTCGAGGCAACAGCAGGTCCCTGCTGACATTGCCCATCCTGCTCCTGGCGGCCGACGTTGTGTCCAGAAGAGCCACACACCACCAAACGTGAGAGAAACTGAAGAAAAAAAAAAAAAGTGAGGTTCAAGATAAAGATCCCCGGAGCTAAGCAGCAGCAAGGATCTTCAACTTCAGTATCAGGACCGCCCGCCACCCCCACCCCATAGATCGTGAACTTGGTCCTGAGTTCTGCACTTGATGCAGAGATCACTGCCGGAGGGGTACGGCCAGGCCTGAGCTTTTCCTCTACTTTCCCAGAAACACGGCTGACCGTCTCTGACCTGGACCCCCAAGCTTTGTTCACTCCTCCTCCACCCACGTCTTTGTGGCACCATTGAGGAGCCATGAATCAGTCATGGAGAGACTTAAGACCTAAGGCTAAGGCCAGGGAGGTGGCCCAGTGGACAGGGTTGACCCAGCTAACATCCCGGGGCCTCTAATCTACCTCGAAGAAAGGGAACAAAGGAGAAAATTGAGAAAGCAACAGCCCAAGGACTAGAAAGAGATTTTCCAGGCAGGGCACACTGCTGACGTGTCTGGTGTGGGAGGGACAGACTGGTGATGGTGTGGGTGATGGGGTGCAACCGCGCAGGCTGGAGGACATGTCAAAGGGGGATTCATGGAGGGAGAACCTGAGAGGGGTCAGGAGAAGTGGAGTGTGAATATGACCAAATGTATAAAATTCTCAAGGAATTAATTAAAATAGTATGTTTTAATTTATTTTCAAGAGAGGGTCTCACTATGTAGCCCTGGCTGGCTTGGAACCTGCTATGTAGACCAGGCTGGCCTTGAACTCACAGAGATCTGCCTGTATCTACACCCCACCCCACACCCACCCCCAACTGCTTGGATTAAAGGTACACCCAACTATTTTTTTTATTTAAAAATGGTTTCAGGGAGCTTGCAACACAAAGTCAAAGCTGATTTCATAATAAAAGTATTAATGTGTAGAAACCTGGGGAATGGTTTGTACCTTTAACTTAGGAAATAAGCACTCGTGGGCCAGCAAGATGGCTCAGAGGACAAAGGAACTTGTTGCCTTTATCAGTTCCATTCCTGGAACCCACATGGTAGAAAGAGAGAGACAGCTCCCTCAGGATGTCCTCTGGCCTCCCACACATGTGCCATGACATGTACACCCACACCACACACACACATGAATACACACACACACACACACACACACACACACACACACACACGTTCAAAAAGAAAAAGTAAGTGTTCGTGACATGAGAGACTCAAGATGGCAGCTTATAAACAACCCATGTG
Organism: Peromyscus nudipes; assembly: GCA_902168325.1. Classification (NCBI taxonomy): domain Eukaryota; kingdom Metazoa; phylum Chordata; class Mammalia; order Rodentia; family Cricetidae; genus Peromyscus; species Peromyscus nudipes. Next base: position 29,806 of record CABHPH010137506.1, read on the forward strand.
TCCAATCAGGAGGATTCTAGTTACAAAGGCCTCGCCAGAAACCCTCAGCTCATCTATTATTAAAGGGCTCATCAAGCTGCAGTGTGGCGGGCTGCTGGCTGCTCTCCTCTGGACACACATACTTGTCACTGACCGTGGGAAGCCCGGATGTGGTCTTTCATACAATCCCACAAGCCAGAGCAGACCTTCCCAGGGGCTTGCCACAGGAGAAACAGGCCCGACACACACTCAGGTAACGAGAAAGGATGGCTGCAGTTACCGACTTTAGTGACTTATTCTGGGGCAGCTCCCCTGTTTACCGGTAATTAGAGGCTCCCGTAGGATCCCAGTGCTCCCGGGAGAGAAGAGGTTAATGTTCTCAGAAGAACCCATTCCACGCTAAGCTGTCCGCATGCACAGATTTATGCAGGGAAGGTTATTGTTGAGATTTGAAGCCATTTTTCTCCAGTGAAAGCTAGGAGCCCACAGCTTACAGTAGAAAGCACAGCCAGCTCATAAATCTACAGTGCCCAGGCCTCTGAACGGCCCCTCTTATTGGCAAAGCGATGGATGCTCTGCCACGGAGGCTGCAAAGAAGCCGTTCATCACTATCTCATTTGGAGACTTGACACGGAAATGGAGCTAGCCCAGCTCACAGATCTGTGCATGGCCCAGAGGTGCCAGCTCTGTGTAGGCCAGGCTGGGGAATCACTTCCTGGACCCCGCACCAATTCTCTGGAGGATTACTGCGCCAGGGTTAGTGTGTCTAGCTCCTTTGCTGTGAAATGTAGAAAGAGCCTTAAGTCTCTGCTCTGGAGTCAGTCAACAGAGCCCTCACGAGCTTGATGTGGGGTAATTTAGGCCAGGGACACAGGCAAAGGATCCCTGTGCTCTCTCTGACCTTCTCTAGCTGGACTCAGAGTTTCTCATTCTGAGAGATGTGTACCTCTGGGGTATCACTGTGTCCCACTGAACAGCCTCGATTGTCCCCTTTCCCAAGCCATGGGATGTGGACTTCTCCTTCAGAAGCGAGTAACTAGCTGCTGTACTCACCTTCAGAACACAGTCCAAACAAGACCGTCCTGTGAAGCCTGAGTCATTCCGTCCTGTGCCCTACAGGGCTCAGCTGACCACCTACCTCAGTAACTACTCTCTCACACCATGCTGTGTGACCCGTCAGGCTGGATCAACCCATCAGACTGAGGATCCTGGAGGCAGAGACAAGAGCTGGCTTTCTAAGTCTCATAGAACCTCCTCAGTGACTGTATGAGTAGTAATGAATACTCAGCTCAGCATAGAATCCATCATCCCTGCATGCCTTCGTCTCACAAGGACTGGCTCACCCTCCCAACATGCACCGGTCGCCTGTGCTGTTCAAGCCAGCCAGGCCAAGCCCTACAGAGGCCAGGTCAACTAAGATTCTGTCCAACTCCCGAGAACTTTGGCTTAAGGAAGGGACCTGCCCTGCCAAGACCTTCTTCATTAACATTAGAAGAGTCGGTCTGCAGGATTACCTGAATGAGCGAAGATGAAGTCGCAATGCAAACAAGCCACTGTGTGTTCATGCTAAAGTAAGAGGCTCCACACCAACCTACTGAAGAGTGGGAAGAAAATACTACAACTTCTATTTATATTTCTTCAAAAACTTCAGTTTTGACAGTTATCATACAGCAATAGTTTTGTTTTACAATTGATCTTTTTGATATCTTTCAAATGTTCCTCTTGACTAAAGGTTTAATTTCTTTCATAACGTAAAGTATGTAAATGCCATTGATCACACATTCATCTCTGTTTCTCTAGGAGAGGAGAGAAAAAAAACAAAACTGGGAGATCTTCCACCTTGTTCTGTCATCTGGAAGAAGATAACACAGTGTTGGATAGGAAAGTCACTGAAGTGTGGAGAAGTTCAACGAACTTCAAAAACTCAAGAAACAGCCGGGCGGTGGTGGCGCATGCCTTTAATGCCAGCACTCGGGAGGCAGAGCCAGGTGGATCTCTGTGAGTTCGAGGCCAGCCTGGGCTACCAAGTGAGTTTCAGGAAAGGCGCAAAGCTACACAGAGAAACCCTCTCTCAAAAAAACCAAAAAAAAAAAAAAAAAAAAAAAAAAAAAAAAAAAAACCTCAAGAAACAGACAAAAACGTTAAGTGTCAATCCTCAGCCTTCCTTACCCGTTCACTAATGTGTGTTACTCCGTAAAACTCAAATATAGGTGGAGACCCAGATGTTTGGCATGAGAAATTGCATCCTAACTAATTATTGCCCTTCCCCGCCAAAGCTCACCATGGAGTGTATGATAACGGATTTGCTTAGCTTGTACAAGGCTCTGGGTTCAATCCTCAACCCGAGGGAAGTGGGGGGAGGGCATACTGGCCATGATGACACACAGCTGTAATGCCAGCATTTGAAAACCAGAGGCAGCAGGATGAGGAGCAAGAGTTCAAGGTCATCCTTGGCTACGCAGTGAATTGGAGGCTAGCCTGGGCTACATGGGAAGTTGTCCTTGGTCCACTAAGGAGGAAGAACAGGAAGCAAAGCCTATGTTATGACGCTGGATCTTTTCCTTGCACTCCAACCCACTCAGCTAACATTCATGGCGGGAGAACCTCAGAGGCCCTGAAGAAATGAGGCAGAAAAATTCAGAAGCCTTTAGAGACTCCAGGAGGTCATTCAAGAGAGTGCAACACGGGTTTCAGAGGCCAGCCTGAGAAGTCAGAGATACAGAAAAATCACTGGGACAGTTAAGAAATGAAGGAACCCTCCTGCGCCACTGGAAAGTACACAGGAAGTAGAGGAGGTAAGTATAAAGACAGCGGAGACTCCATTGCCTGGGATCTAAGAGCCCA
>CABHPH010137508.1:0-41952 GCA_902168325.1 Peromyscus nudipes
CATTTATTCTGACTCCATTCTTTATTCTCACCTTAGCTTTAGCAATTTAATTAAAAGTAACATAATTCCAGTGAATTCCAAAAGGACAGTGACTTTTTAAAAATTTGTTTAAACTATTTCCTTGTATTCTTTTCATTTACTATCTTCAGTAATTTTTAAAAATAAACACAATGGAAATTTTTCTTTATCTGAAGATATATCTGTTAATATGTCAAGTTTTATGTAAATTACCAGTCAAGACAAATCTCCATCGATGACAATTATAAGAAGTACATATTATGAGTTCATGTTGAGTGTCAATGAAATAATTTATTTTTGTTTCTAAATCCCCTTGGTGCTAATCTGAAACACATTTATCATTTGTCAATTTCTTTAGAAAGAAACAGAATATCCTGGTTTGAATTCAAAATTAAAATAAATAAAAGAAAACTAAATAATCATCTAAAACATAGGTAGTACCCAATAAATGTTATACAAATTAAATTTGGAAGCAAATTGTTCAGACAAATATATTTCAAATGTACTTTAAATCATTTTTAACCAGCCTTAAGTACACTGTACTTTAAGATGTCAATACTATTTAACTACTCTTCTAAAGTAATAGAATTCCACTTGTGTACAAATTCTAACAAATACTATTTTTTTTTATTAAACAATAATCATGTGTCTTTATTGTGCTTTGTTTGAAATAAAACAAGATGTTTCGAAGGTTCTGGATACCAGTAGAGAAGTAAAATTTATCTTTAAATTATCTTCCCTTTCATCTTTGCATTTATCTATGCATCATATAAACTAATTTAGAAATGACAGATTGGTCAACAGCAAGTAAACACACCTAACAGAATGGTGAATGTTAATATTCTATATGAGGTTAGGTCCCTTGTGTAGAAATAGGTCTCAGGAATTTTTGGTGCTCACTCTTTTAAACAAGAACACATTTCTGAGTCATTTCAAACAAAAGTCATAATGGAGACCAGCTCTGTTTTCATTATCATATATTTAAATGTTTTTTTTTAATGTAATATATACTGCTCATAGTTTCCCTCCCTCATCTCCTCACATTCTTTCCTCTTTCCCCTTCCAATTCCATGCCTCTTTTTAGAATAAAAACAGGCAAAAATAAAAAAAACCCAGAATAAATCAACAGAAAAAAATTTAAAAAGCCAGAGAAACACACACACACACACACACACACACACAAAGAACAAAAGAACAAAAATAAAATCACAAAATCAGAAATCAAAATATGCAACCAGCCAGGCAAAAGTGGCTCATGCCTTTAATCCCAGGAGGCAGAGCCAGGTGGACCTCTGTGAGTTCGAGGTCAGCCTGGTCTACAGAGCAAGATCTAGGACAGGCACAAAAACTACGCAGAGAAACCCTGTCTCAAAAAAAATGCAACTAAAAGAACAATTACGTTAAAAAATGTCCAAACCAAGCAATATATGATGAAAAAAATCTACAAAAATACCATTGAGTTAGTTTTGTGTTACTATCTACTTTTCGGTATGACACAATAGTGGCACTAATGTGGGAATAATCTCTTTATTGTTTTTATTTTTTAGCATGATCAGCTAGTATTTAAATTAAGATTGTATATATAGCACCAATGCACATACAATTGTCTTCATTTTTACCAGTGTTTTCTAGTCTTGTGATGTTTGATGTGCAGTGCTAAGATGGACTACATAGCCGATAAGACAAAAGAAAGCAGTAAGACAACAAATTCCAACAACGCCAGCTGAATCCAAGGGAGTCCTTTTCCATTTTAACTGTTATCAGGCAGAAAGAAATACATGTACAACTGTGTCACTAATTTTTCATTGCTCAGAGGTTTAAACCTGAACATAATTTTAGGTAGTTTAAATAGCAAATTTATTTTCAATAAAACAAAGGCAAATTATCTTCACATGATTTTTTTAATTTCTCTAATTAATTTCAAGACAATTTTTCTTAAAAATTCATTAGCATGATTATCAAAACTCATATTTTTTATATATGAGACATTTGACAATGTAAGTATGCCATTAATTTGAGAAAATCAGATTATTGTAAATTGTCACATGTAAATACCATTGGTTAACTAAAATTTATTTCAATGTTAAGGACTGAGTGAATTAGTTTTCGGCTGATAATATAATGAAGATGATGATTTGGGTCATATGAAAAGAAGATGACATCAGTTCATCAGATCTGTTCTAAAGGATATATACATTGCTGGAAGATCTGAAAAGAAAAGCATTAAAAATCAGATCAGTTAAATATATACTCAGACCTCAAGGCCTTAAACCTTCATCTTTAAATGTAAATGCTAATGACAATTGAATAGATAATTAGTATAAAAGTAGGAAATTCTATAATATCAAAATTTCAGAGAAATTTTAAATATGTTTGAAAGAATGTAGGATTTTTTTTCTTTCAGAGATCCAACTTCACTTTTTCATTAATTTTTTCATAGAATAAATATTGATGAGGGTCCCTATAGTGGTATTTTATTTGTACTGAAATGTGATTTTTTTTGTATGTTAATAAATAAAGTTGCCCGGGGGTCAGAGCTATTAGCAAGCCATAGCGAAAGCCAGGGCGGTGGTGGTGCACGCCTTTAATCCCAGTACTTGGTAGACAGAACTAGATAGATCTCTGTGTGTTCAAGGATACAGCCAGCATTGGAGACACACGCCTTTAATCTCAGTACCAACCATAGAAGACCTGGAGGTCTGTACAGACAAGCAGTGATGAGGCAGTCATGTGGTTGGGTTTACAACCAATGAGAAGGCAGAACAGGAAGGATATATAAAGACAAACAGACAGGAAGTAGGTCTCTTTCGGAGAGGTCTCTGGCGGAGAGGTACAACAGCAGCGGCAGGAAGGGTAAGATTTTTAATCTCAGCTCTTAGCTATCGCTCTGACCTCTTGGCTTTCTTCTCTGAATCGGCTCTGTGTTTCTTATTTAATAAGACGGTTGGTTACATCTACAGGTCCCCCTCTCCCAACTCCTACCAAAGCCTCCCTACTTTTTCATCACCCCAACACTATGCACCCTATCTTCTCTCCAACCCTCTCCCCCCCAAAAGAAAAACAAACATGAAAAAAAAAACAGAAAAAAAAGAAAAACAAGAAAAAGAAGCAAGAGAATTTCTTATTCATTTTCTTTGTGGCTCTACAATGAACTTAGATGAAGTTAGTTCACAAAGTACATTTGATCAAATTGACCACTCCAGGAAACATTTATCAAACTTCCCCACTGAAGTAGGAATGGCTGCGGGTCATAAGGTGAATTATTTTTTTTTTCATTTTCAGTTTTAGCAGAAAGGATAAATCATTTCAACTGGAATTGTGAATCATAGGTTACTTTTCTATGAAAACACATAACATTATATCATTATTTTGAAACTGTATTACATTAATGAGCATGATTTAATTTATATGTTATCTGCCAAACTGTATTTGATACATGTTATAAAATAATATTTTATGATAGTCAATTTTGTTCTGACTAAAAAATATCCTTTAATAGCAAACAACTATAATAGACATAGACATGAGGAGGAATTAACCTGGAAAAAAGGATGAATTAGAATCAATTAGTAAATATGAAATTATGTCATTACACGTGTGAATATGATATGGTGTTTAATTTGGTTTACTTCATTAAACTTAATTCAGAATTTACATTTATTATTAATTTTTTAATTAATAAACTAATTCCAGTGCTAGGGATCAAACCTAGGTCCTTGCACATGGTAGTCAAGGGCTTTGATTCTGATCTGTAATCTAAATAATTATTGTTCAATTTCTAAAGATGAGCTTCATTAAATGATAATCAATTTTGTTTCATTTCTACAAGTGTGGTGTAATTTTATGATGTTCATTTCTTCATGAAAAACTTTTCATGTGTATATTATTATTGCTATTTAATCATAAATATTGCAGAGTACATAAAATAAGTAAGTATACAATAATGCTATTCTATAAGAGATATTGTGAAATTATCACTTAGGTTCAAATATATGAATTTAGAAAAATATTACTAGAGTTAATTCCATTAAAATCTGTGTTGACTGTTCATTTTAAAACACAGAATTTTACCTTTGAGATTACAGAAAATAAGAATGTTCATTTCAATATTGTTTATACTATTCAATCTATAAGTATTTGGAGACTCTCTTGTTTATTCAAAATAAAATAATAATCAAATATATCACATAAGAGCTATACAATCAGCATTATGAAGCTGATTATAATGAGACAGACATGAATGCACTGATAGACCATATTTTACAAGAAATGTAAGTCATAAAAATAATTACTTCTGTGCTCCCCTGAATAGTAATGTCATTTTTTTTCTGAATCATACTAGTAGGGATATCTTACTTACTAACTGTTAATCATATATATCATATGTGTGTGTGTGTGTGTGTGTGTGTGTGTGTGTGTGTGTGTTGGTTTTTTGAGACAGGGTTTCTCTGAGTAGCTTTGGAGTCTATCCTGGTATTTGCTCTGCAGACCAAGCTGGCCTCTAACTCACAGAAATCTGCCTGTCTCTGCCTCCTAAGTGCTGGGATTAAAGGTGTGTGCCACCACTGCCCAGTTTCATTTCTTATTTTTTATGCTGAATGGATAACAATTTGAAATACAAAGTTCAAGAAGTTAACAGATAATTAAGTAAAGCTGTATACTTGAAATACTTGGGTGACAGACAAAAAAGAGTCTAAACGGAGAACAACTGAGTATAAAACTTCACAATGGTGATTTACATCAGTATTAGGATATAAATGCAAATGTCATATTTTTCTACTAATTTAGTAAAGACGGTTCATGTTTAAAGTTAGATAATAAATGTTCTCCTATTAATGTACATTTTCTTAAATCTTGTGGAACGTAAGAGAAAGATTGTCAGCAAGGCCTGCATAAGAGAAAGCTAACCAGAATATTTGTACAGATGGCAGAAGTGCGCCTACGACTTACCCCTCATGGAGGTGCTCTTGGCAAGGGACACTGCTGGGAAGCAAGAATCCTTTTATTTTGGCACTATGCCTCTGCCATAGGGGCAGCACTAGCTGGGTTGAGGGGATTGACTTTGTGAGAAATATGTTGGGGATTCTGGGGGAATTAGAGGGGAAACTGGTGGTTGGATGAGACTGTGTTTTCTTGTATATATGAACTGAGGAATCAAGAAAAATATTGGTACAAAAGCAATGAATGATTTGAATTTCTCTCAAAATGTGTCACAAGAAGGTTTGGAACAGAATAAGGAAAATGTGGCTTACCCCATCTCAGTCAGCAAGCAGCATGTCCATGACATTGACATTGCTTTCCCTCAGCCTCAGTTCCGAAGGGACAATGAAGAAGAGTTCAATTCAGTTTTTGAACTTGTTCCAATATGTGTATAACAAGATGGTAACTACTTGTTTCATAATGCACATCATTTATCTCAACTATACCTATAAGTATCTCAAATTCAAGTATCCTCCAAAGCCTATAGATCATAAAGGTCTAGCTTTAAATACCAAGTGACTTTCTACACCTAATTGACATTTCTGCATTGGCTTTTCCCCTTGACTAAAGCATTTATCAAGGTGCAGCATGAGGCTTATAATTGTCAAGGTTTCACTGGGCCCTCAAATGCTAATCCTAAGGCAATTCTATCATCTATGATTTCCCTGATTACTGTGCCAAGTATGAGAAGAGCCTTTTGTCTCTGTAGATAAAATTTGAGATACATTTTATAAAAACCTTTCTACATGAATGACTTATATTGTATGGAAAACAAACCTTAAGATTTGCATAGATTTATGAGACTCTCACTCCATCCTCCCCGGGGAAACTTCCTTAAGAAATGAATGGTGACCTAATTTAGAAGATATCTCCTCCCTTGTCTGAGGGCTATTCGGGAGATAGCTGTTGTTTCTTTAAATGGTTGCAGTTACAGTATGCTTATAACCATTACTATGGCTATCATTGTTTCACAGAGAAGACAGCTTGAGCACTGGATTCCATAGGAGATCTACCATCCCACTTAATTACATAGTACCTCTGGAAGTGTGTCTGTGATTGTTAGAGACTCCCAAATTGTACCCAAGTTAGTTACAGATCACAAGTGTTCACCAGCTTTCTTGTACTTTCTTTCTTTTTTTCTTTTTTAGATTATACCTGAGATAATTGACTTTCAAAGAAGAATGGTTTTGTTTATCTCATTCTTTTAGACATTTCAGTCCATGACTGGGAAGACTCATTGCTTTCAGGGATCTATCAAGGAAAGAAACAAGGACAAGTGGTATGTAGCATGGCAAAACTCGTCCCATGATGACCAGGGTTAAAAAGAATGAGTAGGAACCAGGTACCCATATTCCCTTCAATGTTACGCTGCCAAAGACAAAATGATCATCTGGGAAGATCCATTTATTTATGTTTCAGCATCACCCAATGTTACCAAGTACAGACTTTGTCTTCAATGCTTGGGCTTTGGATGAACATTTTAGATCACAAATGTAGTACAGGATTCTCAACTTTCAGTGTTGTCTTACTTTCTGCTGGCAGTTCTTGTAGTCCTTAGGGTTCTCCATGCACAGTGAGTAACCAAGTCTTCCTTTTCTTCCTGAGGGCAGTTAAAAGAGAGTTAGTCCAGTTTATCCCTTTTCCATTGCTATAGTCAGGTATAATGTGTCATGAGATTGGAGGACATTCAAGGAATTAATTAAATGATGCTTTTTTATTTTTGTATTGCACCTTAATAAATTACCACAAATTTAGCATCTAAAAATTTATTATTACTTTTATATATACCTGAAGTCTGGGTCCAATTTTTCTAGGTTTGCTACTTTTAAGGTCTCAACAGGCTGCACTTGGATTAATGTCAAGGCTTTCCTAGGAAAATATTCACATTTAAGGTTGTTCTTGTCTTAACAAAATCAATTTCTTAATGGATACACAAGCAAGGTCCTGATTTCCTGAACAGATGTTGGTTGGTGGGGGGGGGCAGCTAGTTCCTTACTACATGGCCTTATAATTATAAGACTTATCTTTTCTTTGCTATACAAATGATTCTTTTCTATTCATTTAAGAAAACAAAATACTGATATATACCTCCATTGAGTAACATAGCCTTAGGGATGTTAATTCATCATGAAGTGCAGCCTAATCACAGGAGAGATACCCTCATTTTATCACCTCTCATTATTTAGAAGCCAGTTGTAGATACTATCCCTAATCTCAACAAGAGGGATTGTGTGAGATAATACTGAATGGAGAAAGCTGGAAGGGCTAATTTAAAATTTTGCATTCTCCAATGGGCTGATGCTTAAAGGAAGGGAAATTACAGAAATGATGATGTGTATTTTGTGTTGAGGTTTAGCTACTGCTACTTTAGATGCTCATTTCAATGAGGTTAATGGGGATAGTAATTGCATTGAAGGCATAACTTCTGTGAGATCACATAAAACCCAGCAGCAGGGTTCAGTTAAAATACCACATTAGCTTGGGGACTCCTCTGCTATACTTTACCTTTTGAGAAGGCTGTAGTCCTTATGCTGAAACTAAAATCTAATTTCTGTTCTTTTGACACTGATAACTACAGAGCAGGGTTGTGTTTGTGTTCCCCAAACTTGGAGTGGCAACAACTTTTTCACCAATTATATCTCCTTATATATTGACTTCATCCAGAATGATCAGTAGCAAAAGAGATAGTGAACTTTTGTAAAAGGAACACAGATCTATAACATAATTTAGCAAAGACAGTAAGACAGACCCAGTAAGTCAGGTCTATTTAACCCTCTAATCTTTACCAAGAATGGTGGATGAGTCCTATCTCAGGATAATCATACTCAATAACTAACCAGGATTTCAAGATTTTAGGTCAAGAATCTCTCTTCTTTATCTGATAGATATCCCTGAATGACTGTGAAGAAGCTGGTGCCATAATTGTAACTGACTGCATTGCTAGGTGCCCTCTCTGTCCATGGCTGAGTGGCTTCAGTGATGAATTGTACATTTTTGGCAAGGTCTGAGAAGCAAAATTCATTTGTTCAAATTAATTTTCAAGGCCATAGTGGTGTGGAGAGAATCAGCTGATTTTATTGGAACTGTAACCTAGAATATTGGATAGAGAGAGTCCATGTTTACTATGATGCACATGTTTCATCCGAAATGATGGAGGATCAACCAGCAGTTTGGCTTTATTCTGTTATAACCTAGAACAGACCGTTAGTGTGAGCAAGACATGGTGACTATTTGGTTTCCTAGGACTGTTATAACAGATGACCACACACTCAATGATTTAATACAACGGAAATATCTTCTCTGGTAAACCTCAGAAGTCTGAAGATAAAAAGAAAGAAGGATGAGATTTTTCTGAAGGTTCTGAAAAGTAATCTAATCTTCCCATACCTTATTTCTAGCTTCTGGGGGATGCAGCCAGTCTTCCCAAGACCTTCGTTCCTGGGTCTCATCTGTGTTGGTGTGTTTTGAACAGCCCTTTCCTTTTCCTTATAAAGATAAAGATTTCAGTTTTTAGATTTAGGGCCTACCATAAATCTAGAATGATCTAATCTCAAGATCCTTAACTTTACTGCATCTATCTTCAAATGTGTACAGATGCAAAAATACCAGGATGTGTTACTTAGACATATGTTTTAGGGATATTATTCAACCCTTTGTAGTGACCCAAATAGTCCAGTAAGTATGTGTGATTTATCTCTACAGTGTTTGCCTCAAAGACATGTTTTATTCTGACAGTTTTATGTTTAGCTGAAGCAAATTAAGTGGTGGGGAAAGACATTGAGGATATGGCTAGGGAGAGTGATTTTGAGCTGTTAACTGAAGGCTTAGGCTTGCTTTCATTTCAGCCTACCACAGCCCAAGTCTCTCTCAGGATTTGTTTTGTTTCCAAGGTGAACCCAAGTCCTCAAATACATTGAACTATATTTTCTGTTCACTCAATACTATATTTTTCCTTCGCAAAATTCTCATAGCAGACAACTTTTTGTTTCATCTTTTGAACACCTGGTTTAGCTGCCATGGAACTTTTTCATATGGGGCTGTTGAGCTGATAGTCTCACTTCTTAATACTCTGTCTTAACATTTTCACTACCAGAGGTGAAGAATCATCAGACTGGACTCCACTTGGACAGAATTCTTTTATTCTTTCACTCTTTAGATCCCAAATGTAAACTTTTCCAGTAAAAGACAGTGTGAGAATTCCCTTCTACTTTGCTACTACTTACTCTGCTGAGCATGTTTCCTCATCACAAGGAGTCATGCCATTATTTTTTTTTCTTCCTTTCATAAATATCAAACTCTACCACTGAGCTATACTCCCAAACTCTATCCTTGACACTTTGAAGGGAAATTTCTCCCAGCATCATATCATCCTTGCCAGTCTGTAAAGAATTGTAACAGATCTGAGAGTACACAGCTCCTATGCTTACCAGATGAATCTATCACAGTTTGCAGTGGGGGTGGTTATAAATACTGGTGGAGAAAGATAAAGGAATTCTTAAGAATATCACATCAAAGAGCATGCTACCTCTGACACAATACAAATTAATTTTGATTATGTCTACATGATCTGTGGTGGGCATCTTAGGAAAGAAACCATTAGCTAAAGGATATGGTGTCTTCTAACATGAAGAGTGCACATTAGTAAACCCTTTGGTATAGAGCAAGATAACATCTCTGCATTCCAAGGCTGTTTCCAGTAGAAATATCCTTGAAAAGAGAGGTCAAAACAAAGGGCAGTTAGAGAGTCTGTTTAGGGAACACTCAACATTATGAGAGTTGCTTGGAGAAGCCTTTAAGCAAACTCTAATCCAGTATTGGATTCAAGGTCATTCCCTATGTATTGTCCACTAGATAAAAGCCAACTTTATTTTTGTTTGAAATTCTGCAACCTATCTTTTAAATAAGTTAAGCTTAGTACTAGACCAAGATATTAGATTGTTATGGCGGTTCCATATCAAATACTCTTTATTTTTTTCTTTCTTTCAGAAATTTTGATTTTCACTTAACATACAGAACCCTGAGTTTTATTATACAATGTCATACAGGTACCTATTTTACTGTGATCATAATCACTTGCAAATACCCTCATTTTTATTCCTTTCCCTGCTCCTAGTTCCTCTGTCACCCTAAGTATTTCGCTTTATGACAGATACATTCTCCATAATTACAGAAAACATGAGAGTAGGTTCTGATCAGTAAAAGAATGAAGTTAATATCTTCGATAAGACATTAACATGAAACCGATGACTCAGAGGAAAGACTCTTGAACTTCCCCTTGCATTGTCTTTATCAGGCAAGTTATACAAAACTTTTAAATTTGCAGTGACTGAAATTTACGGAAAAAATAGCTTATTAATGTCAAGAATATTTAAAATAAAGAAAAACAGAATGAAAATATATATTCTGTTAAGTGCCAACATGCAAAGTTTGTGGTTACTTCCCAATAGGTAATATTTTTAGTTTTACTGTAATATAAGCTTAGAAGTAAAATGCCAATTAAATGTTATTTTGGTAGAAGAACACATCATTCTTTTTCTTTTTTTTAAAGTTATTCTTCTTTCATATAAAAACAGACACATTGATCAAATTAACTGAAATGAGGACCCAGACTCAGATCCACATACCTATAGACACCTGAATTTTGATAAAGAAGCCAGAAATACACAATGAAAAAAAAAAGCATCTTCAACAAATGGCATTGGTCCAACTGAATGGCTGCATGTAGAAGAATGCAAATAGATCCACATCTATCACCCTGCACAAATCTCAAGTCCATGTGGGTCAAAGACCTCAACATAAAACTATAAACACTGATTCTGATAGAAGAGAAAGTAGGCAATAGCCTTGAATCCATTGGCACAAGAGACAACTTCCTGAACAAAACACTAATAGCGCAGGCACATGAAGACCAACAATTAATAAATGGGATCTCATGAAACTGAAAAGCTTCTGAAAGGCAAAGGACACTGTCAAAAGAATAAAAAGACAGCCTACAGAATGAGAAAAGATTGTTACCAACTCCACGTCTGATAGAAGGCAGATATCCAAAATATATAAATAACACTAGAAAGTAGACATCAGCAAACTAAGTAATCCAATTTAAAAATGGGATACAGTACTAAACAGAGAATTCTCAACAGAGGAATCTCAAATGACTGAGAAACATTTGAAGAAACGTTCAACATCCTTGGCCATCAAAGACATGCAAATCAAAATAACTTTGAGATTCTATCTTAAACCTGTCACAATGATTAAGATCTAAAACACAATGACAGCTCATGCCGGCAAGGATGTGGAGCAAGAGGAACACTCCTCTCTTGCTTGTGGGAGTGCAAACTTATACAGCCACTGTGGAAATCAATATAGTCATTTCTCAAAAAACTGGGACTCAATCTACCTCAAGACTCAGCTATACCACTCCTTGGAATATAACTAAAGGATGCTCCATCCTACCACAAGAACACATGTTCAACCATGTTCATAGCAGCTTTATACATAGTAGTCAGAAGCTAGAAATAACCTAGATGCTCCTCAACTCAACTGAAAAATGGATTAAAGAATGTGGTGCATTTATAGAATGGAGGTATTACTCTTCTGTAAAAAGAAATGACATCATGAAAATTGCTGGCAAATAGATGAAACTAGAAAAAAATATCCTGAGTGAGGTAATCTAGACCTCAAAAGACAAACATTGTATGTACTCATTCAATTGTAAGTGGATACTAGTTATAAAGTGAAGGATAATCATGCTACACTCAATAGACCCATAAAGGTACATCATTCTTAAATCAAGTTTCTCAATGAAAACACTAAAGAAAACTAGCAAATGTGTATACATGTATGACTATACTTTCCTTTTGAGATAGGAAGTGTTATAAACACCGAGATGTCTTCAGGTCTCAATGACAGTTCTTCTTCTGTGCCAGCACTGCCTCTCCTTCCTTTGCAGGAATTTCTTTCTAACAAAGGCCATACATCCTATTCATTGTATCATTTTTGTTTTTATTTGGGCAATTATATGCTTTCTCACTACCTTGTTATTTCTAATGGAATAAATTACTTGTCTCCCCGCCCCCTTTTCTTTTACATCTCTCCCTGTTATATTAAAGCATAACTTTCTATGGATTTTTCTCCATCCTTTTCTGAAATTATTCATTTCCTTTAAATGCAAACAAGCAAGCTTCATGAACTTTAGGTTTACAAGCCATGTATAAAAATAATGGGAAATTCTGAGGAATTTTTATATACTAGCCAATTTTCATCTTGAGAACTTTTCCTCTCCATTCTCTGTGAATGTCATAGTCACAGGAATGAAAATCACCAACTGTTCCACTCCAATAACTTAAGGTATGTAGTGAGTTAAAATATAGGTGACAATATCCAAGCTATGAATATTTGTATATTTTGACATTTAACAAGAATATTTCTTCCATATTGTAAGCCCTTACAGAGCTTTACTTGATATATTTCTAAACAAGGGGCAATTCATTTCTACTTTGTCACTTCTGGCTTAGGGGACACATAATCTACCTATGCACAAGCATAAAATTCACTTGTCTTTTTTCTACCATGTGAATTATTGCTTAGAACATTGTGGAGCCACAAAATGCTTTAATGCTTTATGTTTCTACATTTATTTATCCCTAGGTAGCCACTTTCATGGAAGTGTGAGGAATACTGAGAAATTGCAGAATTTATATGGAAAATGACATCTTAAGTATGTGCAAAAGTCTTTTTTAGTTAAGAGTTCCAGAAACTGAGAATTCTAAAAGTATCTTCAAAAAATACTCAGAGCTCAGGTATGCCCACAAGTTCCTCTTAGGTCTCATGTGAAAGTCTCTCTCTTGGGTGGATTTTGTTCATGTGTTTTGGAGGACAGGAGATTCTTGTCATCTTCAATATAATTCACTCAATAAGGAACAGTAATATTTCCCATAAGCCCTCTGTCACTTCTGATACCTGAGATTTCTTTATTTCCTTTTTCTGTTCTTTCAAAGGTTGAAAACTCAAGGGCAGCTATGCTATTAGGCTCTTTGTGCCTCTATAACAAAATATCAGACTCGGTAATTTGGGAACAGATACGTATTTTATCACATTTGCAGATTTTAAATTCAAGAACAAAACACAGGTTGGCTAAGTTGTCTGGGAGAACCACACCCTCTACAAAGGAGTGTTGCTGAGGGTGCTCATGGCACAAAACAAGGAAAGCCAAATCCTGTTGACCAAATCACCCATTAAAAGCCCATCACTGATGTCCATTAGATCGGTCACCAGGTTACAATATAGTCATGCTACAGAGAAAGGAACACTGAAATAATTCTAGGTTCAATAACTTTTTGAGGTTTGCATATATTTCTATAAGGCTTGGGAATCTTGGTTTAATGCATGTCTGCTCAGGAGTAACTTAAAGTTCAAAGCTATTCTGAGAGCTATTTTGCATCTTTTGAGGTAAAATTATAAAAAATTATATATAGCTTAATGCAAAGCCATTGGCATATTGAAAATTAGTACATCCATGTATGCATTAGTATATACATATAGAACTCCAATATTTCTATTAAAAGAAAAATAATTGTCTTTATAATTATTTTGTGTTGACCCTATACCCCATAAACAGCTACTATTTTGAGTTAGAATATAGAGAAATAATTTCTGTTATTTTGATGCTTATGCAAATGGGATAATTTAGCATTTCCTCATTGGATATTTGTTTTCCAGTAGCTATAATTTTATTTTTTGTACACTTCAATTGTATTAGGTACTTCTCTCTGTCTTGACTCTGTCTCTCTCTGTCTCTCTCTCTTTGTATGTGTGTTTTTGCAGGTCATTACTTGCTGAATGCTATCCCAGTTTGTCACTATCACAGTTTATTTATTTTAAAAGGAAAGATGATCATCTTTCAAATGATTGGGTCGTATAAGTAAAATGGCTTCAAGCAATCTATATATCATTATGAATATGTTTTCATATTTCATGAATAAATGTTGGTTACTGGGATCATAACTTAGATATATGTCTAATTTTATATAAAAATGCCAAATAATTTCCAAAGATGATTGTGCTCTTTTATATCACCACCAAAAACTGATTAAAGTTTCCATTCATCCATAACTCATCAATACTGCTGTGCTCTGTCTTTCAAAATTTTGACATTGTAGTGAGCACAAATATAGTATATTGTTATGGATTGTATTTTATTTATGTATTAGATAATTTTGAAAAAATTTCATATAATGTTCTCGTTCAAGTCCAATATTGGTATTTTAATAGATGTTTCACATTTCTTGCATTCATCTTTAGAAATGAGTTGCTTCAGATATGAGCTCTTTACATAGTTATTTTAACATACTTATTTCTATGTAAAATAATTTGTGTAATAGAATATTGATACAATATGGATAATCATTGACTTTCTCTATTTAAACTCTGTCAATCTCTCTATACTTTATTGTTTTCAATTGAGGCATTAAAAACCTTTCCACTGTTTTCCATGGTCTTAAAATTTTCACTCTACAAGACTTTCACTATTTAGCTTATGATTATTCCAAGGTGGTTTTATTTTGAGCCTGGTTTCTTTCTGTGTATGTTTTCATTTGTATATAGGAAAACTACTGCTTTCGTAGGCATTTTTTTGCATCCTTACATTTTGCTGAATGTATCAGCTGTAGAGATTTCTGGTAGAACCTTTAAAGTCTTTTTATGTACAGAACCATATCATCTGTAAACAAGGATATTTTGACGTCTTCTTTTCCCATTCATGTATCCCTTATCTTTTTCACTGGTCTTATCTTTGTAACTAAGCCTCCATTTACTACACTGAACAGGAAGTGGAGAATGAACATCCTTGTCTTAGTCCTAATTTTAGTGAAAATGCTTTCAGTTTTTCTACAATCAATATGATGTTGACAGTGGACTTTATATAAATTGCTTAGATTTATATAATTTCTTAGATTCTCTGGGGATTTTATCCTGAATGGCTATGGGCTTTATCAAAGGCCTTTTCTGTATCCATTGTAATTGTCATGTGGTTTCTTCCCTTTAGTCTACTTATGTAGTGGATTACATTAATTAATTTATGTATATGGAACCATCCCTGCATCCCTAGGATGAAGCCAACATAAATGTAGTAGCTAATCTTTTTGCAATGATCTTCAATTTGGTTTGCAAGTATTTTATTAAAAACTTTTGCATACATGTGCAGCAGAAATATTGGTACATAAATCAATTTTTTGTTGGGTCTTTGTCTAACTTTGGTATCAGGATAATGTTGGCTTCATAAGATGAATTTGCAAATGCCCTTTCCTTTCATCCTTTGTGCTGGTTTTAGTTTTTCTTTGGGTATCTAGAAAGTTCTGTTCTCAATACGACTGGTCCTGTGCTTGTTTTAGCTGGGAGAGTTAAAAAAGAAAAAATATTCTTTCTTTCTCACTGGATGTTGCAGGTTTATTAAAGTTATTTATTTTATCCTGATAGGTCAATACATCTACAAATTGATTCACATTTTTCAGATTTTCAGTTTGGTACAATATAGATTTTTAATGCATAGCCTTAGAGTTTTCGAAATTTCCTCAGTGTCTGTTGTAATGCCTCCATTTTCATATCTAATTTGCTTTTATATGGATGGAACATGGCATAATGGGAATTTAGGAATAATGGACATCCGTCTTGATTAAATCATAGATGAGTATATGTAGTTTATCAAAATCCTCCAAATTAAAATATACAATTCTTGTAAAGTGAAAAATATACATTCAAAACAAAGACTAAAGAGGAACATCATTATCCTATCTTTTGAGAATGGAAAAAAATAAGAATCAATTTTAATTGCTTTTTAATTTTTTTATATTTTTTTCTTCATGCAATATATTTTGATCATGTTTCCTTCTCCCCCAACACCTCCCAGAATCTCCCACTCCACCGTCTTAAATTTAGTTTTCTATCTTTCGCCAAAACTTAAAAAAACCCACAAAATGGAAATCAAATCAAACAAAAGGCAAATAAGGGAAAAAAATGACCCAAGAAGTCCACAAAAATAATATGGAGTTCTCTTTGTGTTAAACAACGAAGAGTGGGTATGGGGCCTCCACTGGAGTATAGTTCGTCTACCCAGTGACAGTCCATTGGAGAAAGCTTACTTTACCTTTCCCAACAGGCACCAACTGAAAAGTTCCTCTTGGTTGTATGTTGGTTCCTATGTCCATGTCTCCCCCTCAATGCTGGAATCTTGCCTGTATTGAATCTATGCAGATCCTGTTCATGCTCCCATAATTTCTGTGAGTTCATATATTCACCAGTACAATCGTCTCTGGAAGATACCTATCCTTGCATCTTAAAATTCATGTTGCAGTAAATGATAACTAATATATAGAGACTCACAACTGATCAAGACATAGAGAATAAACAACTGCAGAATGGCAAGCACTAAGTATTCACATGCTGTCCCTCTTCCTAACATGTGAGGATCATTGCCAAAGAGGAAGCAGAAAGTTTCCATGAGCCAGAGATGATGGATGACTCCAAGGAAACTGTGATTTCTGACAATATCAAAACATTTGTACATTTGGACTCTCAGCATTTATCACAGCATGCACAAGGCATGGGCAAACACAAGCCAGACAACATCCCAGCTGAAGACAGAGGTGAGTAGGAAGTCCCACCCCTCGCTTCAGGTCATTTTTGAATGGACAGCTGCTGTGTGTGCAAAAGAAAGTTTTCTTTAAATATGTGGCCGGCCCCTTGTAAGATGACAGCATGCCAGTGAAATGCCAACCTCCAAGAGTATATGCTCAACACAAATAGGATTTGACACATTTTCAAAAGAAGATGATACACCGTTGGGTGGGTAGGAAAAGAAGGATGAAATCTCAGAGGGGTTAGGAGAGGGGGAAATATGATTAAAACACATTGTATGAAATTCTCAAATAGCCAATTCAAAATTATATAAATAAACATGTTGGTTTTTTTTTTAATTCAGAACATCCTAAACATTCCTTAGATTTTTTTTGTGTGTGTGGTTGCAGTGGAATTTAATATTTTTTTGGTCTACTTATAAGAACAATTGATTCTTTTTGAAAAGCTTGTGTCCCAGAACTTTAAAATTTTACTGTTAACTGTTACTTTCATTTATTTCTATTTTTTGATTTGCATATGTATACATATGATAGGAATGTGGATATGCATGTTCACATGTACGTGGATGGACTTTATCCACTTAGCCATTACCCCACTCCTGCTTTTATATTTCCATGGAATTTTGATGATAGAAAATAAGCACCATGTTCCCATAATGACAGTCATACTTTTCTCATCAAGTAGTTATTAATTACCTTATTTATATATCATTATTATTTCAGTAGGAATTATGAGATTTTGGAGAATAATATTAGAAAGGATGATCACACCGTACTTGTGTAATATTAGAGAAAAATACTGTACAATGTTTTACCACAAGTAATCAGGTCACTTACAAAGTTAAAGCGGATTGAAAAACAATTCTAATCTATTTTTGAGTATCTGAAAGGTTTTATTTTATCACAAATGTATATTAATTTTCAAATAAAACACTGCTTAGATATTAATTGAATCCATATTTTTTGTTTTTATTCTACCCATAGATACATTACTTTAAAACATTAAGAAATGTTAGTCTGTCATTCTAATTTTTAATAGCCTTCACAGTGTTATGTAGCTTTTTGTGTCACAGAGAGAGAAAGAAGGTTTAAAAAATTTTAGAAGTTAATGAAATTTGCAAGGTGGAGGAAACTCAAAAAATTAGATGATTCACGAGACTAAGTAGTGTAAATAATTGTTGAGAAGACCTTTGAAGGTGGAGATGCCTGCACTGTAATAAGTGGGTTCCAATGTTATGATTTTTAAAAGTTATTGCCCCTGTTATGATAGACCTTTTCATAATGTGGCTGGCATGGAGTTACATATAGTCCCCTAAGTAACATCAAACTCATTGGTTAAACAAGCTAGACTTTGATGTAATAATTTGTTCTATCATTTGCTCCTTATCCTAGGTTAGTGGGTTTTTGCTTTTGTCTCTCCAGAAATATTGTTCTTATGTTATGACTAATTTTCTACCGTATTGGAGGTAATCTAGTAACAGTTCATCATTTTTTTATCTTTTCACATGAAGTAACAGCCATTAATGTAGGTTTTTTTTTTTTTAAATACATTCTTTCAGGTATTAGCTTCAAGCTTAAGACACCATTCTGGTTAAATTTGAAGAATTCTTTTTCTACATACTGAAAAAATTAGTATGCATCAGTACTTCCCCTGTTGTATTATTTATAATTACTCGTTAAATATAAAGTCTTTGCTCCAAAATACATTTTGAGAAAATTGTGAATTAAAATCTTATGATTTAAGTTAATACGTTTTTATGGAGTATCTTCATTTTATATTTGTTAAAATTCTGTAATTAATTTTTCTCCTTAATTTGACCCTTTAATTCATTCAGTATTTGGAATAAATGTTTATATAGTGTTATATTTGTGTTACTAGCATGCTCTGTAATCGTATCACTTCTTATTTTCCAGTGTTTCTTTCGTCTGTGTTTTATTCAGTCTTTTGGGTCGTCTACCACTTTTGTTAGTCTTTTCAATAATTGATTTGTCTTTAAATTTTCCTATTTTATTTGTTTACACAGCATTTATTTTTTTCTCCAGCTAGACAAGTAAAACTATTGACTTACTGATTTTTGGCCATTTTCCTATTCTTGTACAACTATTTAGCTCTCATAATTTCTTAAAATCATGCTTTTCTTCCATTTCACTAATTTACTTTATTGTTGTTAATGCTGTTCAAAATGCTTATGTTTTGTTTTTCTCTAAATACTTATTTAATTAGTATTTTCTATACACTAAGATATACCAGTTTACTGAAATAGGCTGATATTACCGTGTTTGCAATGACTGGCATTTAGTTTCCGTATGTTATATTCAGACACATGCCTTGCAATAGTAGTTCTCTCTATGGAAATTCACTGAAGTGTATTTTATAGCGTAGCTTACTATTTGTCATAGTAAAGACTGCATTTTCTGTAATCCCGAATGTATATTCTACAGATTTTGTATATAATATTAATTAAATGTCACTTGGTGAATTTAAAGATATTCAAATTTTGATTTTTTCTGTACATTGTATTTATGTTATACATAAATATATTTATATGTGTGTTTTGTGTTCTCATTGTCTATTCAAACAATAAAGGAGAAAAGGAAAAAATAGGAAAAATTAAAGCCAAAACTTTGTTACAAATATAGAGGATTAACTTTGCTTTAAATAATTTTGTTTGGAAGAAATTTAATATCTTCTACTTCTTAAACATTTTATAGTTCTGGCACTCTGTTGTTTTCATTGGTATATTTTCTAGGCTTAAATATTTCTAACCTTTCTTATACAGATATATTAGTGAAAATTTTTTTCACATCTTCATCTTTTCAGAACATTATGAGTCTGAAAACTTTTAATTGCATGTAATTTAGTTGACATTTCCTAATTGACATTTTAAAAGGATTTCTTTAATACAATTTTAATTTTGTGTCATGTGTGTACATGAGGGCATCTCTGAATACCACATGTACACATGGGATTCAGAAGAGGGTGGTGGATTCCGTGGAGCTAAGGTATAGGTAGCTCTGAACTGTGGGTGCGGGTGCTAGGAACTAAACTTAGGTCCTCTGAATAAGCACTTTTAGTCTCTGAGCCACCTCTTCAAACCCTCGGGTTGAATTTTGAATTACCAATTTATGCAATAACTATAGCCATGCCCATATTGCATGTGCATATATGAAGGCAAATACTCATGCATGGACAATAAAACTAAATCTTATTAATATATTCCATTTGTATTTTGTTGTTGTTTCACTGAAGAGATTTGTGATCATTTCATTCATTTCAAATGTACCTTCTTTACTTATGGATCCCAATTAAAAGAAATAATTTGTTCATTCTTTATCCAATTTTTATTATAGCTGATCATCCTAGAATTTCTATCAGTTGACTGCTTTTGTGTTTGTCTGCTTTTAATTTTTTTTTCCTGAGACTGAATCACAGTTTCTTAATAGATTAATTTGGAGTTGAGCTGTGTACATTGTGATGTTTTATAATGTATACTTTGAGTTCTTAAAAAATAATCTGGAAAATCTTAAGTGTTCTACATTTACCAGACAATATACCTGGTTAAATAGTATTCAAATATCCTACAATACTGTTAAACATTGTAAACATTAGGTTAAGCTAAGGAGACCACTCATAAAGCACTCACTACATGTTATATAATTTGATTTATGTAAGATGCTCAGAATAAGTAAATATATGGGGCAGAAAGTAATTAATGTTTGCTTAGGACTGGGGAATCTGATAATTGAGGTGAAAGAGTATAGTACCAGGTTTCTTTATGAAGTAATGGAAATCTAAAATGGTGTGTGACAAAGGTTGCATGTATCTGTGACTACACTAAAACTACCATCAACCTTAACTTAGTGAAGTATGTAGCATATGAATTATGACTCAAAGAGCCATTTTTAAAGATTTTACAATTAAAAAAATCAATGGAAACACATATTTAATGTCTATATCAAATATTTTCTGAAATGAACAGTAATAAAGGAGATATTATTTCAAACCTTGCAAATGTAAACTCCAACTACAAATGGTCTCTTGAAACTTTTACTGTTTATTGCAAAACATTCCATGTTGTAGGATATTGCTATTACTCTTGCTTGCAGATATAGAGGGTAAGACTCTATTGCTAAAGAAATGTCACACTTTGTTCACAGGACATATAAAAATCATGCTTTAAATAAGCCATCAATTCATCCCTTTCCTGCTACCCTGCATAGTGCCAGAAAGAGTTATATAGGCTGCTGGACAAAACAGTCATCATCAGTCTTATGACCCAGTTGTAAATCCTGAAGACTACCTGAGTCGCCAGGTCTGCTGTGCCCTCTAGTGCAACTGTGGCATGACTATTATGGGGTTAACAAACCGCTTCTGGTTTGATTTGAGATGCTTTCCACAGAAAAGCATGGTTGTTTTTAGAAACCCTTTAACAGGAGAAGGCATTGGCTGTGAAGGGATGCTATTAATTTGTTAAAAACTTCTAAATACTTACGCCATTACCATAGGGTAGTGCTGCTCACAACCTACATTGGAGTAGCTTCTTACTGCAGTCTGGGGAAGTAAAAACATGCAAGAACCTGCAACTAGCAGAAAGGCTTGAAAAATAAGTGATGATAGAGTACTCTGTCTTGAAAGGGACAGCTACGTCACCTCACGGAAGGCTCAAGAATATCACAGAAGAGGGAGTTGAAAGAAGGTAAGAGTTAGGGCATGGGAGGATGCGTAATAAAATATGTCTTATGGACACTATAAACTTCTGCACTCATGAACTCACAGAACTGAGGTAATTTACATGAGCCATGGACAAAAAGTGAAAGTCCCAACATTTCTTTTTTTTCTTTTTTTCTTTTTGGTTTTTCGAGACAGGGTTTCTCTGTGTAGCTTTGGAGCCTGTCCTGGAACTCACTCTGTAGCCCAGGCTGGCCTCGAACTCACAGAGATCCGCCTAGCTCTGCCTCCCGAGTGCTGGGATTAAAGGCATGCGCCACCACCGCCAGGCTAAGTTCCAACATTTCATCCTGGGTGAAAGAGGATTCCATGAGGATCTTGCCCTTCACTGAAGAACTATTGGAAATTGACAGTTATAGGGAAGGTACTGTCAGTTCTTCAGTGGAAAAGCAAGAGATAAACTGTCCTTACTCAAGCAAGCCCCCCTGCCATGCTTAGACAAGAAACCGTAATTAAAGTAAAAAGTCACACAGAAAAGGAAGACATAAAATCAGGAGTGGGATTTGTTGAGAAGAAGGCTTGCTTAATGAGTTTCAGTATAGTTCCTGTAGGATACATAGTGAGACCCTAAACCACCTAGCAAGACTACTTATTATACAAGACCAAAAATCAATGGTAGCATACACGCCTATGGTATTAGCTGTTAGAGTGGCCGTGGTGAAGGATCATTTGATTGTAGGCATTGATACCATTTTTGGCAATAGAGCAAGTTCCCATCTCACAAAGAAGATGTAAAGAGAAGGAAGAAAGGAGGAAGGGAAGGGAAGAAGTGAGGAAAATACTTACAGACACAAATGTAGTTAAATAAAATGTATTCCCAAGTGATAAGAAAAATTAAAAAAAAACATTCTAGTATGAGAGAGATAGGGATGGGAGAGAAAGGAATAAAGTATGGAATGCATAAATTAATTATATAAACATATATTCTAAACATTATAATGATTAAATAAAAATGTACACTATTAAAACTAACAGTACAACTTTCTTCAAGTATTTGGATTGGCCAAAAACATATAAAACTAAAATTAATGTACCTGATGACACAACTTAATTTACTCTATTAAAAAGAGATTTTTTTTAATTTTTCAGAAGTCTGTTGAGTCTCTACAGTGTCATATTTACTGCACACTGACCAGTTTTCTGTTTCTTTATGTTACCATTCTTGTAAGAAATAAAAAAAGCTTATCTAATGAGGACTTAGAGATGCACTAATCAACTGGTACAGATTTAAAAAAATGTATGTGGCAGTTAAATAGTATGTCCACTTAAAAGAATATAGTTGCAGGTGCTCCCAACTCCCTAGAGTCTAGGGCCTAGGGCCTAGAGCCTAGCTAGTCTTGTCATTTTTTTGTACTGTTTTATAGTACTGGGTATGAGTTCCTTTTTGTAGAGTGGACTTAAAATGCAACCAGAAAATGGTTTGTGATGTCCATTAGATTTATGCCACTGTTACACCAGTGAATATATCTTACTAGTCCATAAATTATATTAAAGGATTTGGTGTTCTGTAAAATTATTCCTAAAAATAGCTTTGGAAAATGATGTGTATGTGCTTGCCTGCATACATCTATAGTCACTATATTTGTGCAGTGCCTGCAAAGATTAGAAAAGAGCACCAAATACCCTAAAAGTGGAGTTATAGGTCATAGTGAGCCATCTGATATGAGTGCTGAGAACTGAGCTTAGGTCTTCTGCAAGAGAAATAAGTGCTCTTAAGCATTGATTCACCTCTCCAGCACTAAAACAGTCTTTTGAAACATAGCTGGAAATTAATAAGCTAGTAGATATTGCTAATGACTATATTGTCCAATGATTACACAGTTGCGTTTTACTCCTGAAGTTAAGATCACATATTATAAGCTTGAAGATTTTTTCATAAATAAATGAGAGAATTCATTGCATCAATCTGACCAATATTTATAAAATCATCAGTAACCTTATTTTAAAGCTTATTCTGCTTATTATTCTTTAAATACTAGTAAACTTTTATTTATGTTTTAAAATCTCCTTTTTCTTATCACTGATGATTTCTCTGATTCTTATGAAAATAAACAATTGCAAACATAAAGATATATAATTGTATTTCAGGGGAAATACCATTGGTGATTCTAGAATCTCACAGTGGAGTATAGGTTTCTATATGGCCTTTAGTTTCTAATACAAATATTTAATTTAAACCTCAAATTAAATTATTTTATTAATAATACATAAAACTTGATGCTTATTTGAAAAATACCATCTTAGGTTGTACATTTTGTTATATGGCAATAGTCATTTGCAGTTCCTTTTGCACTTATCGTCTACATAATAACACCATGGTTTGCAACATGAGCTTAGAAAAGAATAAAGGATATTCTGCTTTGAAATTCACACTTCAGTTTACTAACAATACATTATGAATAACATGCAGTGTATCCAGACACTTTTCTCTATCCTGCCCCTGTCCTACGATCCTGCAGCTGCTTTTAAAATTATCACTCAGAGGCTTAATATTAATTACAAACTGTTTGGTCTATGGCTCAGGCTTCTTGGTAGCTAGCTTTTTCATCTTAAATGAACTCATTTCTATTATTCATCTATGTTTTGACACATGACAATGACGTTACCTGTGTTCCATTACATCTTGCTCCCCTGGCAATGCTCAGCAGCCACTGATTTTGCCTTCTTCTCCCCTTTCTGCTTGGATCCCCCACCTGGCTCTATTCTGCCTTGCCATAAACCACAGAAGCTTCTTTATTAACCAATGGTAGCAACACATATTCACAGCATGCAGAAAGACCATCCCACAGAACTTTCCCTTTTCTGTCTGCTCAAAAATGATTATTTTCATTTTAATATAGTAAAATCACATGTAACAAAACAGTTATCAAGCATGAATTATAGTTATAATATCTTGTCTATTTGCATTTAGCAAAATTAAAGAGAATGCTCTATCATCTATCCTATTTTTGTGAGTCTAAAGTTTCATATCTAATTTACCTTTTATCATGATTATGGAAAACTATAATTATAACTATCTAGTCTTCAACTCCATCAAAGACGCAGAACTATATATTACCTGAGTAAATAAGAAGTGCATTGTAAGCAGCTTCCAAAATTCTAGAAATGACAGAGACATCTGGCTGCCAGGACAGTCACCCAAAATTCCTCTGTAATATTGAGGCATCTATCTTCTGCCTACAGGCCTAGAGTCCCTAGTATACTTTTCGGTGAAGCAGGCAATTTGAAGGACTGTTTCACCTATTTGAGCAAAGTTTGCCAGTCATTTTTCTCTGTGTCTTGCAAAATGTCTGGCAGTTTCTTCTGTGAAGCCGGAACCTGAAGGACCATCTCACCCTGTTTTGGTAAAGTTCAGTGGTCATTTTCCCATGGGTCCTGCATGTCTAGTTTATACAATATACTGTCAAGCAGCCCAAGCAAAGAAAGTTTCTTGCCCAAATGGCTAGCTTATTTTTACATTGAAAGCAAACCCCATAAGGAGTTTCTTCAGTGCCCATCATCTCTGAAGTGAAATGGTGCTGCCAGGAGCAGATGTGTTTCATTGTCATGAAAAACCCTATGTTAACAAAATATTTTAAATACCATATTCTATAGGTATTGGAGGTATTTGAAAACCTATTATATTTTTATTACTCTATTTTTTAAAGACTTTCTATATCCTTTTTTTTTAAAGCTACATATATTTTTTAAACATACTTTAACCCTTTTAGAGGTTTTTTTTTTTTTTCCCATCTGAATCTATCTGTATTATGTATTTGAAATCCTTTTCTGACCAGGAGAGTTTTTAAACAGTTAAGCTGCATGGCTAGTACTAAAGCTGTGGTTTCGGCTGATGGCTTCACCCCATTGAAAAATCCCAGTTTTTCTTTTTTTTTTTTTTTTTTGGTTTTTTTGAGACAGGGTTTCTCTGTGTAGCTTTGCGCCTTTCCTGGAACTCACTTGGTAGCCCAGGCTGACCTTGAACTCACAGAGATCCGCCTGGCTCTGCCTCCCGAGTGCTAGGATTAAAGGCGTGCGCCACCACCCCCCGGCTGAAAAATCCCAGTTTTTCAACATGGCAGTGGTATGATTATCACCAGCTCTGAGAGCTATGCTCACAACCAACTTTGGGAAGAAGTGGGTCTATGTCTCTATCAAGCAGCATGCAGCCTAGAAACCTTATAGCAAAAGCTAAATCTGCCACAAGCATGCTACATGGCTTATAGCTGCCTCTGTGTACTGTGGCAGGAATCCACCATGCTGTGCTCAAGCTCAAATGCCATGGTATCTCTGTACCTTGGCCCGCTTGAGAAACATGAGCTAGGAAGTTGCTTCTAGCTCCATTTTAGAATCCTTTTTTAAACTCTTTTAGGTTTGAGGTGGATACTCTTGGCACCACATTTGGGTACCAATTGTAGATATTTTTGATTAGACAGAAAGGGGAAGTGCTGTGGGATGGTCCCTGAACTCTGTGAATATGTGTTTCTACCGTTGGCTAATAAAGAAGCTGCTATGGTCTATGGCAGGGCAGAATAGAGCCGGGTGGGAAATCTGAGCAAAGACACGGGAAGAAGGAAGGTGGAGTCAGGGAACACTGAGCACTTGCCTGGGGGAGCAAGATGTAATGGAACACAAGTAATGTCATGAAGCCACATGGCAAAACACAGGTTAATAGAAGTGGGTTGAATTGAGTTGTAGTAGCTAGTTAATGATAAGCCTGGTCCCTAGGCCAAACAGTTTGCAATTAATATAAGCCTCTGTGTGTTTATTTGGGACTGAATGGCTGCAGGACCAGGCAGGACAGAAACTTCTGCCAACAATGCAGTACTCATAAAAATAAATATTTCAAATTCTCATGATATTTTAGGAGTATTTTTAAAGATAACCATTTTAGAATGTATGCTTCTGGTTAATCTATTAAGTTTCTATAATCATAATTATAACAGCAAAATACTTATTAAAATTTCATGACTTTAAACACTTCTATACCTGACATCACATTTTAAGGACCTTGTTTACTGATTACCTTAGAAGGTCATTATCATACAGCAGTTCACTATCATTTAGAGCTCCATTTTTATAAAATGAATCTTGCATAGTCTTCAATAATTTTATTTTGAATAATCATATGCCCAATTTGTGGATACTTTTAGTTATAAACAAGCAACCTGATCTTGAGATGAAATATTTTGAATGCTTCTCAGATGTGATTTATTATTTTCTGTTTACTGTTTTGTAAGGACATTCCTCCTTTATTCATATGGTCACATCTTTTATGATATCTCTGGTGGTACTTTCTCAGCATGTTCCACTTGATTGGAGATCAATGGAATTGAAGTCATTGGTGGCTCATCAAAGACCACATACATTGCCATTATGAGCTGTGGGACGTTTAAATAACAGTTGTGTCAGAGAGATGTCAGTTATTTGCCAGTGTCATGTGATTTCAGTCAAAACTACAGCATCTTATTTTATTGTACACATGATTTATCTGATTTTGTTATAGATGTGTTCATAATAATTGGTAGTTTGGGGCATATGTAATATTTATTGAACATTTTCTTATTAAATTATTTTATGGTATACAGCATGTACCACAAGAACAGGGTAGGAAGTTTCCATCTGCAATTGATCTGTTTTTGGTTTTGTAACACTTGTTCTGAATGATCATTCCTCAAGAGTTCTTATAGGAGCTAATTCATTAAGCTGTACAGAATATAATTTTTGAATTATTATAGAAATATCATGTATTTTTTTACTTTTTTTCCGAGATAGAGTTTCTCTGTGTTATGAGAGTTACAGTGTAATAGTTATTTCCTATGTCATTTAAGTCAGTATATAATATCATTGCATATGAAGTTTATAAGAATACAAATTTCAAATTTTATAGTTTAAAGATAAAAAATTAAAAGCAGTTCTAACACATCATTGTGCAGTCTCGAATTTTATCATCAGTCACACAAAGTTATTTAACTATAATCACATTTTCCTTTTGTCCATCCATATCACATTTGATTTGACAAGACTATAACTATACTCCAGAGATTACTCAACTTATGTATTCCTTGATCTCACCAAGTCTAGAACCAATGGAGTAATAAAATACATCATATTACTGGCAAAGCATTTGGGTTTGTTGCTTAAGACATTTTCCTTGCATCAAATTATTTTGCTTAAATCCAAGTAAAATCAAATAATGAAATAAATTTAAATCTTGAAGATACAATTCAGCGTGTAATTCCTCTGAAAAGGAGAACACTTAAAATGAAAGGCTTATTGTTCAATTTTATTTTAACCAAATTGTTGTGATTTTCCACCTTTGAAACAAATATTTCCTTTGAGTTCACTGCAGCAGTTTAGATTAAAATGAACATTAACAGTTTGTAATGAATGCTAAGACTAAGGAAGTTTCACTCTTTCGTTTGATGGATTGTGTCCTGCCAGAGTTGCCAGTGCATTTTATTTGACCTTTCTCCTTAACTCTCATTCATCTTAAACCTTTTGTCACATGAGTGACAGGCCATCATGGTGTGATGGAAGACAAAACTTCACCTTGTCAGCTAAATGTGATCAAAACATTTTTTGAAAATGTTTGTGATTTGGAAGGCAGCTTAGGCTAAATTATTTTGTGACATTCAATGTTTAAGGATAAACTTTATACATCCAAGTTTGCTATTGGAATAACTTTAACAATACTTACACATAAAGATCATAATGGAGAGATGATTTTTCTGACAGGGTTTGGAAGAATGACAAGAGACAGAATTACTTTAAAAAAAAGTTATTGTGACAAAAAACAGTTTAATTTTGTGTGTGTGCATGTGTGCGTGCACACACATGGGTGTGTGTGTGTGTGTGTATGAATGGGTGTGTGTGTGTGTGTGTGTGTGTGTGCGCCTGTGTTCATGTCTATGTCTTACTATATTTCTTAATCCCTTTGATGAACTTTAGGCATTAAAAAGATATGCAGTCTCCTTGGAGATTTCCACTGAACTTTAATACCTTGTGGCCTTTCATACTGTTGGGAATTTTGACAGTATATATGATATATGATTCATATATGATCGGTGATTTTTATATTCCTTTAGTAGAAATCATCTATCTGCTCACAGAATAGACATCACTGAGGTTAAGAAAAGAGTAGAGTTTCTCATCTTTTGTAGGATATTCATCTCATACCTGAGACTTTTTATTACAAAATCCTGAAAGATTCTCTGCTTTGTATGTATATACCAATAGACAGAGGGCATTCATATTGTAAATCAATGAACTCATTTCTTGCTTTGGCAGGATCAGTAGTGATTTAGTAGTAGAATATGAGCACCAAGTGAAGATATTGACATGACACATTTTTTTCCCTTCCCCTCAAAATATGTCTTATCCATGGAAGAGCAGAGAAATAAGAATGGCAAAATAATTACAAGAGAGAAAAACCTGTTGCCCTGTAACACAAGTGGAGAGGAGACCCTTGAGTCTTTTTAACCACAGGTACTAGAATTAGAAAATAGAGTATATCCAAGATTTTCAACTTTATAATACACAGAATAGATTACATGGATGTATAGAAAAAATGTCTTTGACTAATTATAATTAGTTATTATTAAATGCTAATAATGCATTGTTTTTGAATAATAAAATGTGATAAACAAAAAATGCAACTCCTTAAATTTAACATATGTGAATTAAGCATATAAGTGAACATAGGAAAATATGTATATTTCAGTTTTCTTTCCATTGCTAACTTATCTATCCAATTTTACCATAAACTGATTATTTACATTTCTTAATAAGAATAAATAAATAAATGTTCATCCAAATGGTATAAAATAATGTTCTAGGAGAGCTGATATTGAAATAATTGAGTGCTGCTTTTATAACCCACTTTCAATCTGCAAATAGCTGTTATTTGTCAAATGATGTTTATTGGTATAAATTCACTACAATAAACAATGACTTTGCATTAGGTTGTTTCTGAAAAATGTGAATATTCCTATACAGTGTGTTACAAAATACAACTATTCTCTTTTGTTGATTTCAAAACTAAAGTAAAATAATAACTTTACTTCTTATATTCTTAAATACAATGAGTACCACTAGTGTTACCCATATGCACATGGGCATTTGACCATCCACTGGGACTTGAGGACATTGGCAGTGACTTGTACTTGGCAGCGGTATTTGATTCTCAAGGGAATTAAAATGGAATTATGGATGGATTTGATCCAGACACAATATATATGTGTATATATATGGTATATGGGAAACCTTCAAATAGTAAAAATAATGTAAATAGCACATATTTTGACTTGCAATTATTTTATTTATTATCTATTTACCTATTTATTTATTTTTGTGGGCTTCTATGTGTACATGTGATTGTGGGTACAGTGTTTACATGTGTATGGAGGACAGAAGTTGATGTCAAGTGTCTCCCTCAATTGCTCTCTAATTTATTATTTGTTCATTCTTGTTTAAATTATGCAAACAGAATACTTCTGCTACAATAACTACTTTCTTGCCATAAAAATTATTTTTCAACATGGTGGTAGATTTGGAAGAGATTAAATTAAAGTGTAATCTATTGCTCTATGTTGAAGAAAGATGAGATAGTATACTTAGTAATTAAAGAAGATGTTAAAAATCAAGAATATGAAAATGAAAGTATTATTTTTGCTCTGGACTTTCATAAGCATCATATACTGAGGTCATCTAGTTTACAGAATCCACATTGACTCATCTTCCTCTTATTTATAATCATATTTTATTGAAAAGACATAAATATTTATAGATGAAAATAGTTTAACCAGGCATTTCAAAACATAAAATAATTAAAGGCTATTATATATCTTGTCAGAACATTTAAAAAAATACAAAAGTTGTACTAAAGACAAATAAAAAAGAAGAAGAATATAAGCGCAAATGTAACAAAAAACCAAACAACAACAAAGTCTCAAAGGCCTACCCCACAGATCTGTTCCCTTTCATATCCAAGTAACAGGTCTCAGAAAACATCCTAGCAATGCTCTTTCACATATATTTAAATTTTTTACCATTATTACACAAACTAGTACATTAAAAGCAATAAAGCTAATTAAAATAAATATACTGCTTGAAAATATAACAGATTAATTCTGAAAAAAAAACACAATAAAAGTCATTTTAATCAAAACTGTATGTAAAGCCCATATAACCTTCATTAACCTTGTTAGAAACCACTCTAATATTTATTTGATGAGTTAAGGAAGGCCATAAATGTCACAAGGAATGTTCCCTTGGAGGAACTCAAACGAAATAACATGAGAACTAATCATTCAGCTCTCACCTTACTCCATACGGGTTTTCTATATAATTGAATGAATTGTTTTTATTGAAAATTTTTCCAATTATTCTTCAGGTCTCTTCATGTACTCAGAGATAATTTTACCTTCTTTAGGTTTGTTTCCAAAATATGAGGGACTAAGTTTTTCTTTTTTCTTTTTGTTTCTTTCTTGTTTGAGACTTTTAATATACAACCAGCGGAACAACGACATGAAATATAGTTACCATGATTGTGAGAAACAGGGTCTAGATCCGCTGAGGCTCTCAGAGACACAGAATTGAAAGGGAAAGTAGGGATGACTAAATTTAGCAGATGTTGTCTTGGAAATGATCTGTGTCACTACAACTCACTGAGACAAGGGAGTGATATTCTTTTTCTTCTCTGAGAGTTTAGATGTTTTTGTATGACAAGTGAAGCTTGCCCTAATGAGGACCAATCCAGCTTAAAGCCAGAGGACATTTCAGATGGCTGCTATTAATGAGTTATTTATATATATTTATTAATGGAGTGCTCACTTATAATAAAAATCTGACAAGTTACAGGACATATTTGTTTAGCTTTTACTACTCACTTATTTGTATTTTTTAAATTTTATAAACTATATTATAAAAACATGAAAATAAATAAAAACATCACATTTTAACATAACATTTCATTTAATAAAGCTTAAAAATTTAAATATATATTAGGAAAGCTTTTTTGTACTATTAGCTAGTGTACCTATATATAACAAAGCTATTAACCTTTCTCATTAAATTTTGAAATTATTTTTAAAATGTTTCAACACTGGATTTGAAGTTATTATTTTTCCTCCCTCATCATCTACCTGATACTGTGTACTTCCTATCCATGCAACTCTTAATCATTTTCTCACAAAAATCCAAATAATCATAAAAAAACAGAACCTCAAGACAAAAAACAAAACAGTACCCCCAGAAGACAGAAAGCATCAAACAATAACCAGGAAACACATACATTCTCAAAAAACAAAACAAAAACAGCAACAAAACACAGAGTGTGTTCTCGAGTTTATCAACTATTATTAAACAGGAGACCTGCATTAGATGTAGTTGGCATACCCAGTATTACTCCATTGGAGAAAATTGATATTCCCCTTATATGAACCACATCAATGACCAGGCTGGCATGATAACTTTATGAATGCAGTGGTGACATGCATACCTTGGCAATAACCAACAACTTTTTAATTGGATTTATGACCCACCAACAAGAGGGATAGCACACCTGAATCTGGATACTTAGCTAGCTACTCAGTGAAATCATGACTATCAAGGAAACTTCTCTGTGCAGCAGATGGAAACTATTACAGGAAGTCACAATCAATAAAAATCCAATGTTCTGGATCCCAGTCTCTTGGATTATTGTACAAAACTCTCCACCACACACCCAAGGATCAGGGAACATTCTGGAAGTGGGCAGAAATTTTTGGAAGAAGCTGAGAATCAGGGACTTTGCTGTGTAATTGTGTATTCCAGTAACATCAGAAATTATACCCATAAAATCTCACCAGTGTAACCATGCAAATGTGATATGAGCAAGTATGACACCAAAGAACCTGCCAAAATTGATGCAGAGAAGTCCACATGGCCTCAACTCTATACAAAGAACTAGAGGCAACAGAGTAAAGCTGGGAGCAGGAGAGGTGATCTTCCCCAGGGAAGGACAAGTTAGTTATCCAGTGTCAAACAAATGCATACATAAGTACATGAAATAAGAATTAGTGAAAAAAAAGGCCATATATTTTAAAAAGAGCAGGGAGTGGTATGTGGAACATTAGGAGTGATGAATAGGAAGGGAGAAATATTTAATTTAAAGTATAATTTCAAAATTAAAATAAGTAACAAAATTATATACATTTTAAAATATGGTACATTTACACAATTTAATATTATTTAGCTGTTAATACAAAATGAAAATGAAGTTGTGTAATTTTTCAGGTGAAACTGTGTAATTTTTCAGGTGAATGGTTGGAGCTAGAAACAATCACCATGAGTGAAGTACTGGAAACCCAGAAAGAAAATGTTGTATGTTTTCTCTTATTTTTGGATGTTAGCATTTAAGATTTAGATGTGTGTGTTTCATTTACAATATGCATGGTGTTTTGGTGACTCTTAAAGGACTTAGCAACAGGGAGGAGGGACTCTTCCAGTGAGGGGAAGATAGAATATGATGCTGTAAAAGGGATAAACATAAAGCAAGAATAGGAGGCTTAAATGGGGCGTGATAACTAATACTAAAGGTCTTTTGAAAGGCCATATAGGACCAGTACAGCGGAAGCTTTATATATATATATAAAGTGTTTCACATACATACAGATGAAACATTCATATATGTGTATATATGTATATATATACATATATATTCATATATATGAAACTTTATATGTGAAATTGATAGAATTCACATACATATGATATGTGTGTGTGTGTGTGTGTGTGTGTGTGTGTGTGTGTGTGTGTAAAACTGTTGTATAATAGAGGCAATATCCCAAATAGGCATCATATGTTACAAAGTAAACCCCATAGAAACAGCAATGGGTTAAATCTTGTTGAGCTGTTGACTTAGTACACTTTTATAGTAAGATTCTTAAATGTGGTTACTGTAATGTTATATCCTTATTGGAAACTTAAAGTTTTCCTTCAAAAAGTACATGTTCTGGACCCATAGTTCTTATGTATGAAACTACCTCATGTTCTAGATGAAACTGTACACTTCTGGGATACAGTATAAAGCGTAATTATTTATCTTCTAATGCACTTGCTGTTCCACTGAACTAATCATAGAATCTATACAGTCATGTCACACACAGGGTCTTTTTATAGGTCCCATTCTTGTTGTTGTCACAATTTCTAAATGTAATTGGATTGAATAAAAATTCTCAAACAAACATGGGGAGCTCAAACCCCAAGACAGTGACACTCAAATCTGAGAGAGATTTCAAGCATACCGCCATTGCTACAAAGAGATCAAAGATACAGGTGAGTCCTGGAGTTCACTCAGTTTTGGTTATAACACCAGGGTTCACTTTAGATCTTAGAACATGAAACAGTTTTGAAAAAATATCATAAAATATTAACTATAAAACAATATATTTTGCAAATAAATTAATGATCCAAGAGAGCCAGTAAAGTCCATTTCTTGGCCTAGGAAGACAGTGTTTGTGGAAAGTGACATACAGAGATCTTAACTAATCACAATTCATCTTTTGCATTGGTTGGGTGTGTGATAACATTTTTCCTGTAAATGTGCATTGTCTGAAGTATAGAAAACTTCTGATCTACTAAAGCCACTGTTAGTGGCTGAAGTTCAGATTGGAGTGGATAATGATGGTGAATATTCCTTGTAAACTTTACTGGATTTAGAATAATGCCAATGGGGACACTATTAGGCATGTCTAAGAAAGTGTTTCCATGGGGTTTAACTGAGGAAGGAAGAACCATCTAAAATGAAAGTAGCAATATTCCATCGGTTGAAGACCCAGACTAAATAAATTGGGGAATATTAAGAAGTCAACAGAGTACTAAAATTAACCTCTCCCTACTTCCTCATTCTGGACATAGTATGGCGATCTCCCTGACACTCCCTATGCCACAACTAAAGTTGCTCCCACTGCTATGATGTATTGTACCCTCAAAATGCAGCTCAAATTAAGCACAACATTTCTTAGTTGCTTTTGTTAAAAATTTTATCACAACAAAAAGACAAGTTACTAGGAACTATAGTGATAGCTCAGCAGTCAAGAGGACCTGAGTTCAATTCCTAACACATTGTGACCCCCAACTGTCCATAGTCCAGTTTCAAGAGACCCAGTGGCCTCTTCTTGTCTATAGGCACCAGGCTGCATTCATACATACTTGAAGGTATAAAGTCATACACATTAAAAAAAAGGTAACTAGTAAAAATTTGTACTTGAGGCAGATAAATATAAAAACAAAGAAGTCAGAGATTATAGAATACATAAAGTGAAGCCCTGGGAGAAATTTTTAGCAGTAAATGCCAAATCAAAAGGAAGAAAGATATTAGATAGGTAACCTAATGCTTGTCATTAAGAAACAAGAAAAAAGAAAAGCAATGGAAACCCAGACTTACCAAAAGAAAAAAAAAAAAAACAGGTCTGGGTCACACAAGCAATAAAATAAAGACTAGAAAGGCAATGGGAAATACCAACAATGTAAAAGTTGCTATTACAAAGAGACCAAAATACACACGCTATTTTGTTAAATTAACAAAGAAAACAAGGGTATGGCCAAAATGAACAAAAATGGAAAATGAAGCATGATGGTAGGTGTTGGGAGGCATAGAGGTCCTTGCACTCACAGAGAAGCACTAAGATAACCAAGAATGTTAATCACACAGGTGTTTCTCCTCAGTGGAGGAGATACAATTCAAATATCTGCATTCCATCCAGAAAGATGACAGTGGATTTTGTTAATAACCTAGTGACCTTTTTTGCTATATGTGGAGGATGACTTCACCCACCCTTTGCTATATGTGGAGGTAGAACTCACCTAAATTCCCCAGAATGGTTATTTCAGACACTTGCCTCCCTAGATCATTACCCTTTTGTGGTGCATTGAAAGAAACTAGCCCCCAAGGGGAGTGGCACTCATGGGAAGTATGGCTTTTTTGGAGTAGGCATGGCCTTGTTGGAGGAAGTATGTCATTGTGGAGGTGGGCTTTGAGGTCTTCTGTGCTCAAGCTGTATCCAGTGAGATAGATCACTTCCTGTTGCCTTGTAGGATTCTTCTCTACACTCAGCTCCTTCTCCACCAACATGTCTGTCTGCATGCCACCAAGCCCTGCCATGATGAAAATGGACTAAACCTCTGAAACTGTAAGCCACCCAATTAAATGTTTTCCATCATAAGACTTGTCGTGTCATGGTGCCTCTTCAAATCAATAGAAACCCTAACTAAGACACCATCCTTAGGGAACATGTCACATGCATTTTATGGCCTGCTGACTTCTGTGTTATTGGTCAGAGACCACAATGGATTCTAGGCCTTTTAGCTATAGAACCCTCATCATCACATGTACTTTGTAAAGAGTTTCTATGTAGTCATACCTTCAGCTTTATTGTGCACCTGAAATTGGACTGATTGTTGTTTGGAATCCTTTTCCCAAATTGTACTGTATTTTAAATATGCTAACAATGAACCAACTGGCACTAGGTTCCCCAACATCTGATCCTGGTTGACAAAGTCAACTGCACCATGTTGTCATTCTTATCTCTTTATGAACCACTGCCTCCATGTTTCCTACTGAGACCCCCACAAATTGTTATTAAATAAGTACGAAGTATTATTTAATTATGTTAAATGTTAGAAAGAACTGTAGTTCAACATGTTGAAAAACCAAGAAGAAATTTATTGCAGATGCACTATTGATGTATAATAAATCAAAGACAAAGGTAACTAAAAAGTCTAAGAAAATAAGGGTTTCAAATTATTAGTCAGATGTGTCTCACCCAGGAAAAAGCCTGGAGTTGATGGGTTCACTATTGACTTCTTTCAAACAGTACATGTATAAACACCATTTCTTCTCAAGTTTCCAGAAAGACTGAAGAGGGTCAATTTATGATGCCAAAAATACTCTAACACTGTTCCAAGACTGAAACACCACAATAAAAGAAGCATCAAGCTTGAACAAAGAGGCAAGAACCTTCGTCAAAATGCTACCAAAACAAATTCATCAGTGCATTAAAGTATCATTTTCCACTATCAAGAGGGTTTTATCCTTGGGATGAAAGAATGTTTTAACACATTTAAACTGGAAAATGTGATACAAGGTATTAATTAGATGAAAGTCAAAAATGGTCATCTCAATAAACATAAAATTAGCTTTTACAAATTTCAACATACTTACATACTTTAAAGTGCAGTCTTTTCAGTAAATGGTGTTCAAAATGAGATATTAACACATTCTCTCAGCATATATAAATTTAATAAAATGGGTTAAAATATAACCGTGCAGTATGAAACCACAGCAATTTAAAAATTACAGGAAAAAAACACTTTGTGACATTGGCATTGATGATGATGCATGTGACAAAAACATCAAAAGCACATTTTTAAAAAGATGGGAAAAAAGTAGAGAAATGAAAAGTCATAATGTAAGTAAACAGGTCTTGAAGAACAAAATACAACAGAAACAAGACTGCCTATATTAGAGAAGACAACATCTGAAAACTACACATTTGATAAAAGAGTAAACTTGTCAAAATACATAAGGAGTTCACAGAACTCTCTCAGGAAAATGGATCCTTTGTAAGTGAGCTAAGAGGACTGGAGGCTCAGCTTAGCAGTAACTTATTGGCCTCCTAAGCAAGAGGCTCTCCATTTGATTGCCAGTATCCATCTGAAATGGTATGTGCATGAGTGTGTTAGTGTAATCCCAGCACTGAGGAAATCAGTAGGTAAAGAAGGATGCTTGGGGTTTGTTGGCTAGCTAGCCAAGCATGGTTATGAAAGCACTCGTCTCAAAAGAGGTAGACAGTGTTCCTGAGGGTGGGAGCCTCAGATCATCTTCTGGCCTTCATGTGCATATACAGAAAGGCACAAACCCACTGCACACAGGTGTACACACACACACACACACACACACACACGCAAGTATCAACCTAAGTAGATATGTCTCAGCTGGCAAAACATATGGATGATCAAGGTAAATGAGCTCTGAGAGATGTTTGTTGCCAAGATATACAAGCTTAGTTTGATCACTGGAACTCACATGATTTAAGGAGAAAATTAACTCCTGTATGTTGTTCTCTGAACTACACAAACAAACCCCCACACACACACACAACCATGCACACCTAACACACACAACACAATATATGGATAAAAATTTAAAAAAATAGCTAAATAAAAAATTGGTCAGCATCAAGTAGTAATCATGGAAAGTACAAATAAAATGATAGGATGAAATAATCATCAAATATCTGTCACATGACATCTTTCAAAATGATAAAGAGAAATCCTTGCCAGGCATTGGAAGATTATAAAATAGTAAACTTTTACTGAAACTATACAGAATTATTTCGAAGTAATATAGCTGCCATATGATTTTATAATCAAGAAGTTATTTGCAAAAAAATAAGTATATCAGAGAAATCTTTTCACAAGTCTTATTCTTACAGTATTGACAATGGTTCAGATATAGAATCAAGTCCAGTATCAATGAATGAAGCAGTAAAAAATGTAGTAGTGATAGTATCAATCACAGTAAGAAGTAAATCTTGTTCACACAGCATGAATAAATCTGGAAGACATTGCATTAAGTGAAATAAAACATAACACCAAATAATGATTCTGGGGCAAAGATGTTTCAGTGAATCTAATGATCTAAACCTGAGTTTGATAGTGACACATCATGCAATTTTGAAACAATCATTGAAAAGAGAATCTTATAAGCCTTACAAATACTATTACTGTAAAAAGTTAACACACATATCAAAGTAATAAGTGTATGTGTATAAAATATTAAATGTATTTGGTTCATTAATATAATGTAGTAAAGTATTGAATAATAGAACACAAATTCTCATAAAATATATTGACTGGAATTGACACTTGATCATATTTTCATTAATTTATTGTTACAGAATTTTCTTACATTGGAAAGTAGAGATAGTTTTAGTATTTTCTGAGTTTTTAAAAAATATTTATATAAATATTTTTATATACCAGGTTCTATAGTTAAAAAGTAATTATCCTGGATATATAATTCTCAAGGTATAACCTAAAGAACTTTATTAAAGCTATATAATATTAAGGGTCAAACAGGCAAGACATTCTCATTGATGTCCTGTCTGGGAACTCATACATCTCTCAATATAGCCTCCATTCTCACTGGTCTCAAAGAATATTTACAAAAACTAATGAAATTTCATCATTACAAGCCTCTGTGATTGAGGCCAACATACTCTATAAACCTCTATTGAACTTTGCACTGGGGCTATAAGCAAGATGCCGAGATAATTTAGATCAGGGTGGGAGTATTTTGTTTTGTCTATAATGAGGTTCTGCTTTAAAAGAATGTGTGCCTATAAAATAATGGGATGGGTTTTTTCTGGTCTCATAAAGCTTATAAAACTGCTTATAAAAGTACAAAGAAGATGCATCCAATATGTTGAGCATAAGCAAGTTGATGAAGTCACCACACTTCTCTTGTTAATGATATTAAAGACAGCCATTATACAATTGCCATTTGTGCTGAATGAAAGTTATCTTCACTAAGACGTATCCGCATTTGGAACACAAATAAACAGGTTGAAATTTACTGTCAGCTGCCTTAAGTATTTTATGTCCCTCTTTGTACTGATGCATTTAATATTGCAGGTTTCTTTATGGGAGAGAATTTCTAATCATTTCCTTTTGAAATGAGAGAACAGCTCAACTTCATTTCATATCCCTAAAATTGAAGAAAGATGATAGCACATGTGATTTTCTATTTTTATAGTTTATGAAAAAAGGACTTTTAAATCAACATTTGTAATATGTGTAATTAAATATCTTAATTTAAAAACAATGCCTCTTTAAAATTCTATTTCAGAGAAACAAGAAATTGACTTTCATTTGAATGAGTGAATTATCACTAAAATCACCATTGACAAATAGCCTATTTTTTAGGCATGTAAGTAATGAAGAAACAAAAATGAAAATTAAAACAGCTTTATTTCATAATTTTTAAGGTCTACTTTTTGGTCATTGTCTACTCCAAGACACTTATAACAATATCATGAATATTTGAAATGTTTGGCATTATATTAATGTTTTTGTTTTTTCTTACTGAACTGATGAGATGGAGGTATCACTAGCTATTCCACTAAACAGTGAGACTTCTATTGTAAAAAAGACGCAGAATACTCAATTTCTTTTTATTTCTCAAAACTAGAAGCATTCTATATTTTCTGAATGGATGATAAATATGAAAACTGGTAGAGGAATAAAATCAACTGGGAGTCAGAGTCAAGGCTAGAGGTTTAGAAAGGATGTTAGAATTGGTTTTTGAGAACAAAGGGAGGACATGATGAAGTCGATCTCAGGATGGGAGCGGACAGTAACTCAAGTGCAGGGCAACTGTTACATGAACATGACAAACTTTGTTCCAGGTTCTTAGCTAGAAAGTTTGTCTCTGTGTCAGAGAGTGCAGCGTTCAGGGTGGTTCACAAAGACACCCAAATTGCGAGATGTGGTTTCGGTAGAATCCATTAATTTCTCAATTTGTAGCTTGGCAAGGATCAATTAAGGTTCCTAGTAAGGATTACAGCAATCGTCATAGAGGAAAATGAGGCAAATATTACTTTAGATGTCAAGAGGGAAAAAAGGAGACCTAGAGACAGAAGGACAGCTAACAGAGGAAACCTTCTCCATGCTTGGAAAAGAACTGGATGATTAGTTATAACAAACAAACAAACAAAAACCAAAAATGAACAAAACCTTGTGACCAAACAATAGAAAAATAATGTTAGCTGTATTAGGAAATAAATGCCTGCAACCTCGTTTTCTGAATCAAATCACCCTTCTATCTCCAGGATTAGACACAGTAGTTCTTGTCATTCTTCATTCAGATTTTCATGACTTTAGGATACAGGGGTGGTCCTCAGAAATCTCAGTTCATGAGTCTCACTGTCAATTACCCACTGACTCCTATCTTCTGAGAATAAATACCATTTCACAGAAAAAGTCTCATTTGTACTTGGCAAAATATGTATTTGATATTTTTTAAACAAAATTATCATCATTTGTTCAGACAAATGCCTTGTAGTAGAGAACAATTACTTTCTTGATAGAAGGTTATTTTTTCAAGAGAAATTTCCAATGGCAACATTTAGAGAGATAATGAAAATCATGGGGATTAGTCAATATTTCCTACATACTTGCAAATGTGAGCAGAAGAATAAACCAAAAAAATTTTAATTAAAGGATTTGAAATAGAATGCAATAGGACATTATAAAATTAGGCATCAGGTTACATAATTGCCAATATATAACTGAGAGGAAGCACACATCTTCCAGTGGAATGGGGATTTATTGATTTGTAGTTATACATCACAAATATGAAATATTATAAACTTCAGTTATGTCTACAATGATACAAAAAAGACATCTGGTGTTTATTTGGCTTAAGACCTAGTTCTAAGGGATTTGGTTACATTAATTAATTTAATAATCACAATTGACACATGAAGTCCGAAGTAACGTCTTCTCCCTTTTACATTGTGAAAATAGGTATCAGTAGATCAATGATGGTTGGTCAATGGGTACTAGCAAAACTGTGGTGTGAACTGGGCATCACAGACAGAGTAGCACTCTATTTAGCTTTCTTCTTCCTTTCAAACAGGACAAGAAAGTCAAATGGATACCCTGCACAACCTGTAAGGTATATTGAAGCACTAAGAATATGTCTCACCAATTCCTATCCTCGGCAACTTTCTACAGCTAGCCCAAACTGGAAAAAGCCCAAGCATAAATCTAAGCCGGAGTTATCAAATTTAATCTGGTGAATCATATGATGAAATTCTATCTAAGAATGGAAGTAGATACTTAAAACTACATGAAATAATGTAGAGGAGTCTCTTGGAGGGCTCTTGTAAGCAACTTAAAAGAAGGCTTCTCATGTCTGGTATTGGGTTTTTGTTAAGTGGTCTTTGGCTCTTGCACGAAACACTGGTATCCCAGGTGAAAAAAGTTCATTAAAACTCTTTATGTTTATTTATACACTTAATAAGTACATCATAGGTTTTTTTTGTTTTGTTTTTGGAAACTGTTCAAACAGTATGATTACTTTTGGCTTTTTCAGAGATTCATATTGCTATTTGACCCACCTCCCTCATTC
The DNA here is from genome assembly GCA_902168325.1 of Peromyscus nudipes. NCBI lineage: Eukaryota > Metazoa > Chordata > Mammalia > Rodentia > Cricetidae > Peromyscus > Peromyscus nudipes. Next base: position 41,516 of record CABHPH010137508.1, read on the forward strand.
TCCTGTATTCTCCCCCATGTCTTGTCTAAGGGGACCCACCTTTCCCATTTCACCTATCAGATCAATTGTATCTTATTCCTCTTCCTTTTCCTCCCACCTTCTTCTGTGTTGACCACCTTCCCCAAAGAGTCCTGCCCTCCTTTCCCCCCTTTTTTTGATCAGATCATGTACCACTTTCTATCCCCCTATTTATTGCACCCCAACATCTCTATCTTGGTAATGGTGTCATTTTACTTTCCTGGTTTTTGTAGTTACTATAGGCTATGCGCTCACATCTGAAGGTTTGGAGTTTAGATCCTCCAATAAGAGAAGAATGTGATGTCTGTCTTACTGGGTCTGGGTTACCTCACTCTATATTATCTTTTTGTGTTTCATTCATGGTATGAGTGCTACTACTGCACCTACAGGGTTATTGGACTGTACTGATCACTGATATG